>JAJJWW010011470.1:0-234367 GCA_023531295.1 Papaver armeniacum
TACGACTGAAAATTCGTTCTTCCATGACGCTAAATTCGTTCTTATTCTTAAATACCTCCTTTTCTGAGATATGTAGGAAAAGAGCACATCATACAACAAAAATCAAAACGCAATTGTAGAAATTGTACCTGTAAAAGTGAAATCTTGGGCATAATGAGCCTAATTAAAAGTCTAATTTAAACAGAGAGGGAGGGAACCAAACTGGTGTACATATTACATATTACACACCAAAAATCAATTGTTTTTTGAGATATACAGGGATGAAGAAAGCAAAATTAAGACTACATCTCTTTGATTTCCTTTCTTCTTCCTCTATATTTCTCACAAAGAAAACACCTTTTCTCAATAACAAGGACGGTGGTGAGAGTTACATGGTGGAGATTTTTTTTAGATCTGAAATGGAGATGCTTTAGAACAGACCAGAGGAGAGACACCGAGGAAGATGACTGGGTTTCCTTCTCTCGGTCTTAGTCACAGGTTGCCACATATTTTTTCCATTAAGTGATATCACATGTATCTTTGACCATTATCTTTTGCCGTCCGTTTTTTTTTTTTTCATTTTTTCTTTGAAGCAATGTTTATGTATTCCAATTTCCTTTTTTTTTTTTTTTTTTTTTTTCTTCAATGAATTAATTTTATTTTAGGATATTAATTCGTAAATCATAAAAGAAAATTACAAATCAAAAGACTATCAACTGGTAAGAAATTGGATGGAAGCCTAGCAACAAGCTGAGCTCCAACACCTTTTTGAATAACCACACCTAACCTATGAAAAAGAAACTCTCCAACCCGAACATTAGCATCATGGCTAGCCATATAATTACTTGCAGACGCTTGGTAAAATCTATGATACCGTCACCTAACTCCCCTAAGGTAGTGAAGGCCAAAGTTTCAAAACCAAAGCCATGAGACGTGCACTTCTCCAAATATTTAGCATTCTTGCGAGAAACAGCATTCTTAATGGCAAGACCTGGGGAAAAGGTACGAACTCCACCCCCGGTAAAAGGCGAAACACCAATCACGTCCAAACACACATCACGCCCATTTCCTTTTTATTATTATTATTATTATTATTATTATTATTATTATTATTATTATTATTATTATTATTATTATTTTCTATCATTTTTGGAGTTTAATGGTGAATTACATAATTATTATTTCCTTTTTTACATCGATTTAGAAACGTTAATATTTTTTGTTGGATCAAGCAAACCAAAATCGGCGTTTGTTTATAAAACAATTACTACGTCGAAAAGAAAATTAGTACATTTTTCTCATAATAATTCCGAGTTATTCAATTGTACATCATGTATAACTCAATATTATGCTGGTCTCTCCCGTCGTGTTTATTTGTTGGTAATTATCTTTTTACCGTCTCGTTACACCGATGTTTCGTTTTTTTTCGGTCAGCCCCTTCACCGTGGCAGCGGTGATTGTAATTTTAAATTTTTAATTTCCTGGTTTGATTTCCTGCAAAAGAATTCTTTTAATTTATAGTGGCTAGTCAAGCTGGTCAAAAGGATGATTTTTATTAGATTGAGACTAAGTTACATTTTCACTTGGATCAATTGTTTCAAGATAGACCAAATACTCCTCTACATATGAGAGGCTTTTCTACATATTGGTACAAGGTTAGCTTTAACTGATATAGTTGAAGTTCCTATTAGATTGTGCCCCTCAAATGATCCAGCAAAACGAGGTGTAAGACAATGACAAGGGACTAGGAAATGAGTCATCGGGGGACAACTCTTGGATTTACGTTTTTGCCTCTTAGCAATGGTGGCGGCATTTATTTCAGGCACATGCTGCAAGAAGGAATGATAAATCATAATTAGTTCCGGTAAAAATGTTAAGTTGCAAAATTCGAGCTATAGTAAATGAAAATCTGTTTACCTTTCATCTTTCCGAGTTGGCTCATACCAATTCAAGAAGATTCAACCATTCTGTAATTCTTCTTCCTTTTCTTTCTGGTCATTCTATGAAGACAAACCAAATTGTTGTATTGAATTTTCCGAAAAGAAAAGGAATTACTGATTATTATTATTTTTCCTTCTCTGGAGAAGTTATTTGGGTCAAGTATAAAATAGACTAATAGAGAGGTGTTTTATGGTAAAAGCATGGATTTGGAGAAGCTGATTGAGTTTAGTTGAATTGCTGAGAAGAAATATTGATTTTTTTGCCCACTTAGTATACTCATTCTCATCGACTGCGTCTGCATGTATATATAGCTATAGAGTTTGTGTGGCCAGGAAAAGGAGTGAGTGAGTTGAGTGTAGAGAGAGCAAAGCTAAAGAGGAGGGATGTGTCAAAGTAATAATTCATGAAAACATGGAAATCTTTTTTTTTTTTTTCATACCTAATAATTTCAATGGATTCAAGGAAACAATTCGGTTTCTTTCATTATCAAATTCGGTTTCTTTCATTATCAAATTCAACATGGCATGGGAAAAAAAATGTTTAGTTACAAGTCACTATAAATTGAAAGCAGCCCAAACTTAAAAGAAAAGAAAAACGGAGGAATGCCGTTGATGTATTTTGTGGCACATGCCAAATAATTTAACAGCCATTACCGTAAAGTTTGTACCGATTCCGGTGATCACAGTAACAATTAAGTGGGAAAAAGCAGATAACTTACCTTCATGTGAAAGATTACTACGGAGTATTTGATTTGATCCAAATGAACTGAAATGGTATGAATAATCATTGGTTCAGTTATACTTTGGGGTTTCTCTCCGTGTTGTTGTGGCTGACACAAATGCATTTTCCATCACCAGAGGACCTCCGGCCTTCTAACCTCCAAGTTGTATGGTAAGATTCGTCCTTAACTAGTAAACTTCGACTATATGATTGAAGTATGAAATGTCTATGTGGGCTAAAACGAATCAACAGAGTCATAGTACGTACTTCATCCCTCTATTCAATTTTGTACATAATCAAGACTTGGAGAAAAAAACAAGCAACTGCAGTTCTATCAAAAGAACCATTTTTTGGGGACCAGCCTTTTTTTGGGGACCATTCTTTTATTTTGGGTAAGATATTAGAAGTAAATCTAGGTCACCCTTATCTATATATTTATGATAATACCTAAATTACTCTCTGATTATTTTTGGTTAATGATTAGGTAGTTTTAATATTAGTTTGTGTGATTAGTGAAATGATTTTGAATAAAGATTTGAGATTAAAAAATCTGATTTTTTAAAAAAGAAGTAGAATTATTGAGAGAGAAAAGTTAGAGAAGATGAAGAAGAAAAACATGGAAAATAAATTTTTTTTTGAGTTCACTCAGCTAGACTATTCAAGTGATGATTCAATTGATGATAGCTCATCTGAATCTTCATCTCCTTCCTCTCCTAGAGTATATGTCAATCTTCACAATGATCCGGATATGAAAACGATAGATTTTACCAACCACAAACGGAGGAAGACTATTTGGGTACCCAGGTATGCTCTAAACTTAGATAATGTTGGTTGAATTGGTCCAAATTTTCAAAAAAAAAAAGTGACTTTGTTAAGTAGATTTAGGCTTGTTCGGTTACCTTGTGTCAAGAACATGTAACCGAACTCATCTGAAAGTGTAGTTCGGTTACTTTTTCTATACACGCAGTTGCCGAACTCTCCAATAATGGAGGTTTTTTGAAGTTCGGTTAATCTGGACATATTACCGAACTCGTAAATAGGATTACTGATGTTATGTCTTGGTTTGGCGAAATGTAACCGAACTTTAGGGTCTATAAGTTCGGTTAGTTCGCAACCAATAGCTAACCGAACTTATATAAGATAAGATTTCACATTAGTGTATAAAGTTCGGTTGGTTCGCAAACTTCTTACCAACCCACTATCTAATCGAACTTACGTACAATAAAAATTTCTTTAGTATACGTACAGTTCGGTTAGCTGTCAACTTGCTTGACAAACCGAACTTTGAGATCAGTTATCCCGATAAAATTATCATGTAACCGAACTTTAGGGTCCATAAGTTCGGTTAGTTTGCAACCAATAGCTAACCGAACTTATGTAAAATAAGATTTCATATTAGTGTATAAAGTTCGGTTGGTTCGAAAACTTCATACCAACCCACTATCTAACCGAACTTACGTACAATAAATTTTGATTTAGTATATGTAAAGTTCGGTTATCCCGATAAAATTATCATGTAACCGAACTTATTTCTGATTGCAATTGATGTTGTTCCATTTCTTGTAGATTGAATATCATCATATACCAATGGATAATCAACCTTCTCCGGTTGGCATGCTGTTTGAAGATACATCTAATCACTATGTCAATGATTTGGTTTTTGATAAACCTATTGATGCGAAGAATTGGGCTAGAGACCATTCCAAGAAAGCCATGTGCGTATTAGTTTTGAATGGAAAAGAAAGCCAAACTCGTTTTTAAATGGTTTGTGAGAGAAGTGGAGATCCCGATGTTAGTCACAAGAGGAAGGGTTATGTGTATAAAGGAAAGACGACGAGGAAGAACACAGCGTGCTCAAAGAAAATTAAATGTCCGTTCAAGCTATTATTTAGTAAGTGCAAAAAAAAAGAATGGATGGGTTCTATCTATGGATAAGGTGGCAGGTCATCATAACCACCCTCGTCCGGATGATCTTGAAGGACATGCAATGGCCGCAAAGCTCACTCCTCAATAAATGGAGAAAATAGCTAAATTTAGGAGAATGAGAATTTCACCACTTAACATGCTTCGCTTACTAAAGGATGATAACAAGGATAATGTATCATCTTTGACGACCATTTACAATGCAATTGAGATAATTAAAATGAATGAATGGAAGGATAGACAAGTGATGCAACAATTGTTTTTTTGCGTTAAAGAGAAAAGCCACGCGGTTCAAAAGAAGGTAGGTCCGGAAGATGAAATAACGCATCTCTTCATTGCGCATCCGAAGAGTGTTCAATTGACTCAATCCTTCCATCAAGTTCTTATAATGGATTGCACTAACAAGACTAACACATACGAGATGCCATTGTTGAACATTGTTGGTCGTACCTCGACGAAGTCACCGTTTACCGTTGCTTTTTGTTTTCTAGAAGATGAACAAGAACCAAGTTACACTTGGGTGCTACAAAAAGTGAAGGCTATATAACGAGATGATGATATCCCCGCGGTTATAGTGACGGACAACGATGTAGCATTAATGAACGCAATAGAGAGAGTCTTCCCATTAGCACATAATATGCTTTGTACGTTCCATATATGGTGTAATGTGATGAATAGGTGCAAGCCTCAAATTTTTCCACCAAAGAGGAAAGCATTTGAAGAGATTAGTAAGCTACCGGAAGATGAACAAGCGGATGCAAAAGAGGAATTCGATATACAATACACTATAAATCACGCTAAATGGGTTGCTTTCTCTGGTGAATAGGAGTCATTGACTTGGTCTCTCACCGAACAAGAGTATAATCTAAATCTTGCGGCATTTATCGAACATTGGTCTATCCCCGACTATCCCGAGGATATTGTAACGGATGTGGTTAAGCAATGGTTGGAACCGCACAAAGAGCGCTTCATTTATGCATTTACCAACCACCATAAACACTTTGGGAATCAAGCGACAAGTTTGGTAGAATCGGCTCACCACCGGTTGTAGAAAAATCTTTTTGGATGTGTCGATAATTTTGTGATTGTGTTTAACGCAATGGAGAATTACTTCAACCGCGAGATTGATAGAATTAAAGGGAAGTTCCAAAAAATCCGCATCATGAAGTACAAAAAGATTGTAGAAAAAGGTGGTAACATCAAGAATATGTCGGACCTTCGGTTGTTCAAGGGACTCCATTATAATGTTTCACGTGCTTGAATTAAGAGGTTAATGGTAGAGGTGAATTTGATTGAAATATGGGGAACCAAGCCGGACGAGGTGTGTGTTTGCAACTTGATGAAGTCTATGGGACTCCCTTGTCGCCATATGATAGTTAAGTATGAACATGGCATAATCCCTCTAAGCGATATAGATCAATATTGGCAACAATTAAGTTTTGTCCCTCCTCCAAAGGGCGATTTCGGAGAAGAGTTTGGTGACAATGAGGTCTGTTTGTTCTCGAGTATCCATCGTCTCTCCACTCCATATTTTTTCGATCATTTTCTTCAACAATTTAGCACTTTCCTTCACCTTTTCTCATCAAAAACATAAGTAACTATTATTTTTCAATACTTCATAACATTTTGAAAAACAAAAATAAGAGTAAATATCTTACCGCCGAATTCCACAAGATCAAGGCCTCATCACCACACATAGGGTATGCTTCATAGTTTTCTTAGCCTCTTTCTCCATTGCCGCCGCTTTTATCAAAGACGGGCTTGTTGGACACTTGTTTATTACACGAGGATGAGAAAATTTTCATACCATTCCATATATCCCTCGTCAGCGGCATTTGGCTCATCAAACGAATATTGTAACTCTTCAACTGGAACAAGATAATCCACAAAGTTCTTCCAGTGGTTCACTGATGGAGCATGATCGTATTTGGGGGAGAATTTCTGCTCGGTGTTCTTAGTTCCATGCTTCTTCATCTTGAAGTTGAAGTTTTCCACTTGTGGGACACTTTGGACACAAGAAACTTGTCTTAATACTCTTCGAGGATTATACATTGTACAACCTCCAGGATGAAACAACGGTCCATTATACGCCACAACAGGTGAGAAATCAATAACATTAACATCTTCCTCGTCTTCATCTGATGCAATGGTGTAAGGATGGAAAACCACATCTTCCACTGTTAACTTATCCAATGTCTCCCTCAACTCCAACACCTTTTTTTTCGTATTCTTTTCTTATGAGTTCAAAAATTCATATTTACCAGTTGTAGGCTTCCCATAAGGCCAATGAGTGTGAGCATAAGACAATTGTAATTTAGGGAAGTGGTCGTACACCCAAACCTATAAGAAGAGGCAACAAATAATACATTCGCAATATGATTAGTACCAATACACATTCATTCACTTATATATTGAAATACACAAACGTTAATTTAACGGGGTACCTGAACAATGGTGTATAAGCCTCCAAAATATAGATTCTTGAGCCTCGAAGCTTTTCTGAGTTCCTCTTGAACGAATGAAAGAACCGCAATGCCCCAAGAGTAGTTGTTCACCTCATTCAGGGGGTTCAATAGCTGGAGGTAATAAGCATTTACCACGTGACCTGAACTGTCAGAGAAGAAAATGGTTCCTAGTTGATATAACAAATAAGCAGTCACATGGTGCTTAATCTTGTCCTTTATCATCACCAACTGAAAACTCATCAAACAAGGTTTTGAGATTGATCTTTTTCAACTTATTCTTGTACGTGCGGTCTTCCTCAAACTCATTATACTCATCACATTCCTTAGGCTAGCTCATCTAAACTCACATTGTGCCTTTTTATCGCTCCATCCTAGACACCTTTCGACTAACTTTTCAAGAAGTTCATAACTCATCGAGGGATCGTAGCCATCTCGAACACTTGCTCCTGTAATTGGTATGGCTGTGATTCTAAAACAATCATCCGGAGTTATTGCCATCTCACCAAAAGGTAGATGAAAGGTATCCGTCTCTGGATAAGACCTCTCGACAAATGCGAAGAATAAAGTGACATCAAATTTTTGGTGCGCATGTTGTATCCCGTTCCATAGTACACATCAAATACCTCCAAGCGGACCTCATCACACTCATTTTCTATATTCCATATCTTGTTCTTTTGACGTTTCAAAACACGAACAACATTATTATGATCCTACAAAAGCAACATCATATCTTATATACTAATATATATATATAAAATAACAATATATGTCAAAATATAATAAAATGACTGATAAATCTTGATGGTTAAGATTGAACCATACCTTTGTCGCAAAGATCTTGGCAGCCCATGAGTTTTTGTAGCCCATCAATACCTCCCCTCCATCTCTTGGAGTACCATAAGTTGGCATCTTTGGCGTCAAACACAAATTGTCATCAGGAATGTATGAATATCTAGCACAATGCTTTTTAGGCGTCTTTCTAGGTTTCTTTCGCACTATTTATACGTGTGCCTCTTCCTTTTCGTCTTTCTCTTCATCCAAGTCCTCCTCTGATTCATCATCATCCTTATCTCCATCTTCCTCATCTTTGTCACCCTCATTTCCTCCTCCTTCAGCTGGTTCACCATCATCATTGTCACCCTCATTTCCTCCTTCTTCAGCTGGTTCACCATCATTGGCACCCCCATTTCCTCCTCCTTCAGCCGGTTCACCTTCTCCACCTTGATGTTCTTGACTTCCCATCTCTTCCACGATCTCTTCATTAACTTGTTGGATTACGTTGTCAACATTATCTCTATTAACACCATCTTGGATGAAAACACCCGGTAATGACCCACATCTATACTTAGCATTTTTGGTTCCACGGTTACCGGCATCACAATGTACTTTGGCTCGAGGCATGGGAGTTCTAAGATCTTTCTGGAAAGGTTTGTTTGATTTTTTGCCTCTTCCACTAATCAAGAAAACAAAAGATATTAGCTTAACCGCTAAATGATTCACTAAATCAGATGCAACGTAAGGGTTCTCAGCGTAAGGATTGGTTAATAGCAAAAGTTCACGAAAAATAGTCCAACTCTAATTTTGTGTTCCGTAGTATAGTTCGGTTACCAAAGGTTTTTGACGAACAAACCGAACTCAACATTGGTCAATATTAATGAAGAGTTCGGTTTGTCAAGGTTTTTCGCGAACAAACCGAACTCAACATGTATGCAACTATTGAAGAGTTCGGTTTGTCAAGGTTTTTTGCGAATAAACCGAACTCAACATGTATGCAACTCAACATAGTTGGACAAGTTCGGTTACATTAAAACTTAACATATTAGGAAAAATAGCATAGTTCGGTTACAGATTTTTTTTTTTTTTCGGTAAAGTTCGGTTACTAAATAGTTTTAGAATTTTTATGCGAACAAACCGAAAAAAAACAGCACAGTTCGGTTACATAAAAACTCAAAATAGCAGGCAAAATAGCAGAGTTCGGTTACATGTGGAAAAAAAATTGTTGTAAATTTGGTTATGTTGGGTTAGAAAAAAGTCGTAGGCTTCTTTGCGAACTAACCGAACTGGAAGTTCGGTGAGCTAGTTTTCAATCCTATAGAACCGAACTGTTCTTCGTGTTCTTCCTTTCAGAGAGTTCGGTTAACAAACTAAGGTTTTTTAAAAAATCGTCCTAACCGAACAATGGGCTGTAACTGCCATTTGAAACCTATTTTGATGATTTCTATTCAATTGAAGCAATGAAAATCAAATTAAAAGTTATGGGTTTGTTGGAAAATACCTGCGGATTGGTCCCATGGTAGAATCAGGCTTCGGCTTGCGTCTTTGATACTCGATGATGCCTCTAACTTCCGGTTTCACTTCTTCCTCAATTTGAACTTGTTTCTGATGTACTAGATGTCCTAATGGGGGACATGTTCATGGGAGTCTTTTGGTTTGCTTTCGAAGAACCATTCTTATAGTCGATTGATTAATCGACGATGAAAATTTTATGAATCGACGATTAATCGATGAAGACGATGTTGAAAGGAAGAAGAAGAAGAAGAAGAAGAAGGAGAAGAGAAGATTTTTTTTTCTTTCTCAAAAACAGTTTGTACGGCTAGGGTAGGGTCTGATTTTTGGTTTTTGATAATAGATTAGGATTAGGTTAAACTTTGGTAGTTATTAGTTTAGTTTTAATTTTAATTAGGGTTAAGGGCAAATTGGTAATGTCACTACTTTAGAACGTCCCTTATAATTATAGGGTAGATGGCCTTATAAAACAATGGTCCCTAAAAAAGGCTGGTCCCAAAAAACGGTTCTTTCAAAACTGCAACATGAATAGAGAATAACCCAGAATTATGATGGAAAATTGGAAAGAATACCTGTGGGGTTAGATCATTGGTAAATTAGTCGGCGTGTTCTACAACCGAGACAATGCCGGCCGAAACCTAGTCGGCAGCTTATTCAAAGTGGACCCTGCCGGTTGAACAACCGGCACATTATTCAAACCACGACCTTGCCGGCCTTGTGCATTTTCAAAACCAAATTTTTTTGATCGAAATCGAACTCATAAGACGGATCAAAAAGTTAATCTACTGAATTCATAACTTCAAAATTTTAATCTAAACTCAATTAATTTACCTAATCAGAATTTTAGTGTTAATTAACCAAGGGCATATTAGCCATTTAAAAAAACAAGGTTAAGGGGTAGCTTGACTTTACTTCAAAATGACCAGATTTTGTCTTATTGGGTATACCCCAATTAGTTTGAGTATACCCCAATCAAGCCAGGTTATCTAACACTATTAATATTGAATGGGTTTATATTATGCCATCCGAAATAGGGAAGAAAATCATTTTCCAACTTAACTGTCAAGTATGAGTGACCATCCAAACACACCGTAAATGTCTTGACGGATCGACTATGGGCCTATGGCATCAACATGAGATATATTGAACACTTCAATGCGAATCCTGATGTAAAAGTTCTGGAGCTTACGTCCCCAAATGCCATTTTTTCCTGAAATTCTTATAAGGAGGTGCTTTTTTCTAACTTGTGAATGTTATAAATCAAGATAATGGTAGAGTTCTTCTTTCTTAACGGGGATAAATTTTTGATGGAGGCGTTTTCTGATGGGAGCATGGGGACAAAATATGTTGAAATCAATTTATTAAAAATACACGTGTCAACATATTTTTTGTTCCCTATACCCCGTATAATGCGCCCCAATTAAAAATTTGTTCTCTTAACTGTGAGACCACTCCACACAATTTTTCAGAAAAAACTTTGGTGGATGAATCATTTTTTATTTCAAAAGCTTTGCAAAGTGAAGCACAATTAATCTAAATAATATGTTTCTCATTATCTTGGAAACTGAAGACGAATATAAATGTCAGTTTCTTGTCTCTACGCAGCTTCACCATTCTTCTTTTCGCGCGCGCGTGTGTATGTAGGATAATGAACTAAGTACTCCCTCCGTTCCAATTTAGATGATGTTGTAGAGTTTTTCACGCAGATTAAGAAACATCAAAGAGACTAATTTTTTTTTCAAATCTGCCCATATTAATACCTTCCTAAAAATTTAAACCTCATAGTTTTTTATTTCTAGATTCTAGTATAAATTATAAATCCCAATGTAATTCCACTTGGGATGACCAAATATCCTAAGATAATACAGAATAAATTTAAAATCTTAAATTAGATTAATTATCTCTCACTGATAACAAGGGCAATGAATGTTTTGTTGTGATTCCAAAGCAGGGGTAAATCAGTGAGAATTTAGAGGAAATAGCTAAACTCTCATGTATTTTGGAACATACAAAAAACCCTAAAACATCATCTAAGGTGGAACGGAGGGAGTATGTCTTAGGTCGGTAAATTTATCGAACTCACTAGGCAAATCAAAGGTTTCGTATTTTGTTGGATGATTCAAACCAACGAGCTAGAAGCTGAGGTCAAGGTTTAGAACTTTGATTCTTCTACCAGCTTGCACAAATGATATACTTTACCCTGGCAGGGACAGCCGGCGATGTTCAAGAAATTACGGCAGGTTGTAACAAACCAAACAATACATACTGAGTGGAGTTTCCTTGTAAAATGAAAGTGAAACGTTTCGTAGCAGAAGAAAATAAAAAGAAAATTGTCAATATTAACTTGACAAGCCAATAATTTGAAACTCCTCTAAATTGCATAATAACTAAACAAGAAAACCATAACAAGAGGGAAAATCAGTGACTCATTATCCAAGACAGACCTTGGTATCTAGCTCCCATGCTCCTTCATTTGATTCCTTTGCTTTTTTATTCTCCTTATCTTTGCTTTTTCTTCTCCTAGACCTTTCAGCGACACAAAACTTTTCACGTACCGAATTGAATGATATGGAAGACAATGATCTGCAATAATTTCATAATCATATCCTTCAAGGTCTTGATGATAACAAGAGTAATGATCATAATATAGAATTTTGGCATTGTCCTTTAGAATGGCGAATGGGTAAACTGTACTAGTCCACCGATAATGATCCAAGGCTGCCCAGTTAAAAATATCTCTCTGCCAATTCCACGATGAGTTATAATGTTCCTTGTGTATATCTTATGTAAATCCTGTAAGAATATTTCTACATTAGAAATATCTTGTTGGGCCATGTTATATCTTTGGTTAATTTAGAATATGGCTAAACATGTTGGTTACAAATATTGGGGTCCTTTCATATTCCCTCTTCCTTGATGGACGGTCGAGATTAAATGACAAATCTAAATCCTATGAATCTTGGTCCTCCTTCTACCTATAAAAGGAACTCTATAACCATCAGAATAGAGTTCAAGAATTTTATTATTCATTACACAAAAGGTCAAGAAGGAGAAACTAAGAAGTTGCACAAGGTATTCTGCGATACGGGTGTTCTTGGATGATTACTTGCAATCAATGGCAAAGGTACATCTCTAATACCACCATCACCATGCATACTAGTGATTATCATGTTGTTCAAGATCCTAAATTACGTATCTATAAATTAAAACTTATAGTTGGCATCTAGAGCAAGGTTTAGAACTCCATGATTGTCCATGATGTTGTATGTAATTCTTGTGTTGATATGAATCTATCATCTTATTTATTTGATTATCATGATATCTCTGATTTGGAAATCCATTCGTACGCTAAGTTTATTAAAGCAACACGTGGAGAGATTGACCCTGTTTGATAATAACATGGTTTGGTGTGACTGTTCCCTATCATGATATAATTGATGATGTGGTTAGTTCATGATCAACAACTTGTTTTATTTGATTCATGCTTAAGTACTCAAAACGTCTGTAATTCTGTATGAGTATCGTGTGCGGCTAGGGTTAAGAGACAAAGAAAATGAAAAGTTTCTGATTCTGAGAAAAATGTGTGTATGGGCTCACCCTTGCTGTTTGGTTAATTTAACAAAGGCATCTTGGGCTTGGCTTATATCAAGCCCAACACTCTATGGTTTATTAAGATTATAACATCAGTACTGTTGTCCCATTTACTTTTCTTTTCGTGAAACGTTTTGCCATGAATCAAACGAAAATTTGCTAACCATTATGTTCGGTTGATTTTTATGTTGGCTTTTTGGTCGGTTTGACTTTGACCATCTGACTTTGGCAAAATTGTTGACTTAGACTTTTGATTGTTGACTTTTGTGTTGTATTTGACTGTTGGACTTTGATTTTGGTTCAAATGTAATATGATGGGTACTTGTTTATGATATAGCTAATTCATAAATAAAATTGGTAAATAACTAAAACAAATTTCTAAGGCGCGTTGAGGATTTACAAAGATATTCTTACCTACAGAAATGTCATCCAAATACTATTATGCTTCCGCTTTATGAAAAACATTAAAATGATTTCTTAACCGATTTATAATAGATTTTACGATCAAAACCATTTTTGACATTAATAAATTTATATGTGCATTACGACATGGTTTGTGTGTATCCACTTTATGGTATGATTTTTTCTCCCAATATTGATTTTTGTTTTAATTTCATGAGATTATTGTTCTTAAGAATATTATGTTGGGATTCTTTAGCTATCACCACAGTGAGCTAGAGTATTTTTTATCTTACCAATAATCATAATGTTATTGTAAGTACGAATTTGCGAAACCGTAAAGGAAAGGTTTAACAATTATTATGGCATTATTTTTGAGTTGTTTGGCAATCACCACAGTGATGTCAAATAATTTTTCCAGTCATAATTGTTATAATGTCAAGTGCTTATAATATTGTTTTGCTTAAATGCATTAGAACAACAATTACCCACAGGTAATTTGAGTTCACATGTTTAAGAAAATATTGAAGGATATGATCTTTATTTGATCATACATTATGGATCTGAATCATTTTACGTTTTAATGAGTGTCTAATGTCATTTCTCTTCATTTTCTAACTTGAGTGTCAATATTGACTCGTTTAGACATAAAAATAGAGATCATGATTAAGTAAATGCTACATAATTTTTCATTATTTTATAAAATGTAGAAAAGAAAATTTACTTAAATTAAATCATTTTCGAGTCGAGTAGCCCATCAAGGATTTTTCAGGGTTTTCATGATTTTTTATTATGTATTATTATGTTGTTTATATCCACAAATTATTGCGTCCTCTAAAGAAATTGAGGTTTTATTTTTGGATACATTCTCGAATATTTGTAAAAATATTATTCATTGCTTCTAAACATCCTTCTAAATATCCATACGACAACCTTTGTTTAACACGATCTTTAAGCTTGTATCAAATTTAAATTATCGAGTATCAAAGAATTTTTTCTTCAACGAAATTTCATTATTGAATTATATTTATAGACTTGCTTCATGCTCGATTTTGGTTTAAGAAAAAATTCATTATGTTTGGATATTTTTCGATTATAGGGTGTTGATATTTTTTCACAATTTATGTATTGCATGCTTTTGAATAATGTTCGTGATTGATGTTTTAGGGTTACTCATTATTGTTTATAAGCGACTAAATTTATGATCAGATCAAGTATGTCCATATCATTGAGTGGGACTGTGCAATATCACAAGAAACGTTAGTGTGATATTTGCAATTGTACATATTTGTTGGATAGTTTAGTTATCACCACAGTGATGCTATGCTCTTATCCGGTAAGTGTTGTATATTTTGAGTCCTCTTAGTGTGATTTAACGATTAGAACAATCTTGCTCACAAGTAGTGTTTCTTCACACGTTAAACAAGCATTAAGGTTATCTAAATGTTTCATATAATATCCACCATGGTGACTACAATTCACATTATATTAGGTTGAACATATTTAGAATTATTGGAGTTTGTTAATACATTTTAGGGCGTGAGTTGCCCAGGGTGATTCTAGTTGTAGTATTTGTGAGACATAATGTTGAATTATGAGAATGTAAAATATCCTGAGATATTTTTCATGTCTCACATTGTTCCTTGATAAGGTTTTATCCATGGAGAATCTTATTGAAGGTATGTAACTATTGTAAGCTTAATTGTCATTTATCTCTATTATAAATTTCACTTTTGTTCTTATTAATTGTATATTATGATTATTCGTAGACTTTTAATGGTCCATTTTTTGGAAGATAAAATTGTTTATCACTCCGATGATTTTCGCGTTTCGTGTACATCTATCAATTGCATTACGAATCTCAATACGTGGATGTTTTCTTGAACATTTATTATTGAAATTGAGAGGCAATTATGCATAAAGCGAAAATCATAAAGTCTGATAAAGGTGCTGAATATTGTGAAAGGTATGACAAAACAGGATAATATCCTAAATCTTTTACGTAGTATCTCCAAAATTTTGGATTTGTTGCTCAATACACAATGCCAACTTATCCTTGGCATAATGGTGTATAACAAAAGGCAAAATCATACTTTTATGAAAATGGTTAGAAGCGTGATGAGTTATGCATAATGACCACATATCAGTGAATGTATGTTCTTTCAACAACTGTGTAATTTAAATAGATTTCTGAGTAAAGCAGTTTCAAAGATACACTTTGGACTAGAATGTTTGGAAACCTAGTTTAAATCACTTTAAGTTATGGTTGTTCAGTTGGAGGTGAGGGCTTACATTTCAAAGAATGAAAATTGGATTTGGAAACTATTACTGGTTCATTGGTTTTCCTAAATGATCCAAATGGTATTCTTTAACATTCTAACCGTAGTATGAGACTTATTGAAACCGAAAATATAAATTCGTTAATGATGGCATAATCAGTGGGAGTACGTGGATATATTTGTTCAAGAAATCATGATAATGATCCCTTTATTTATGATTTCTACATATATTGTGAATCTTCTCATTATCGGAATGTTAGATAATGAAAGACCACAAATTACTGACCCAATACTCCATAATATAACAAATGCCAATAAAGAAATTTTTGATAACAACATGAACCAGCATTAAGAAGGTCTCAACAGAGATTGTAAGAAAGTTATTCATGTTGTTTCAGTGATTTTCTTACAAGAATTTATTACATTTTGATATGGAATGGCAAAGACTCGGTTTTAGGTTCACAAATATTATGTGTAATAATTTTGATTAATGGATTGATGCTATGTGAGCAAAAATCATTGTTTGAAATTCAAGTCTCGGATATTGTTTAATTGCTCGAAAGACACAAATCGGTTGTATGAAAGTGGGTCATTCTGACCTAATACGACTGTAATAGCAATTTTAAACGGTATAAAGCAAGACTTATTTCCAAAGATTTTACTCTGAAATGACGCATTGATTATAAATAAGTTTTTCTCTCGTGTCAAAGAAAGACTTATTCAGAATTATCATAGTATTATTAGTATCTCGGTATGACCTAAGAGTTGCATTAATTAAATGGGACAATAGCCTTTATTAATGATAAATTTTAGTCTACAAATTTTAAAAATCAAAGTATGAAATTTAAGCAGCCTCCCATAATGGTATATGAAATTCAACAAAACTATAAATGTTTCAAGTTTTGGATGAAATTATTACAGGTTTATGCATATACCTCAAGATCAGTGGGAGAAATTCATACTCTTGGTCTTGTATGTTAAGACATACTACCTACGAGTAGTGATCTTGACTTTATGCATATCTCTATATTTTTTGAAATAAAGGATATCAATGAAGCTACCATATGATATTAATATCATATGGATTACTAAAACTCTCATATAAGGCATATATTGAGTATTCAAGGAATTTTGAGATAATAACATATTTAACAGATTTTATTTCATGTTGGATAGAAGATATAAATTTAATCTTCATTACGTCTTAATTATGATATGAAACTTATAACATGTTGTTAATATGTTAACTAATTGCCTAAAGAATCGAAGAACAAATTACAGGAAAGCTATCAAGAATTTTGAGATACTATTTTAACTTATGTCTTATAATTAGTTAACAAACCCAACAAGAGTTGATTGGGTTTTCAGACTTCAATTTTTGTGGATGTATGGATTCTATAAAGGAAGAATCCATTAATACTAGTCCCATAATTGAGTTTGAATATTTATGATTTGCGATACTTAGAGACTTAAGGTTTGTCTCTACATTTGCCGAAATTCTTGTCTTAGCTTCGCAGCATTAAAGCACGATATGATACAAAAGGAACAAAACACACGAACCTTGAGTATATATGCGTGAATTAGGAAATTCAGAAACAATGGTTGTTCATTTACCGCTTAAGCACAATTGCATTCGGAGATGCACTTAATGAACAATTACCTTTTAAGACCTCTTAAGAAAAGATTAAAATCTTAGGTCTTGGGAGTAATTGATTATTGAATTCGACTAATTTATGTGCTTATTTTTGAAAACTAATTGAGCTCTTAATAATGTACTTACGAATTTATTTACGTATCCATATTTAGTATACACTTATGTGAATGGATGCATGTTAACTTGAGTAAATTGTCTTTCTTTTGAAGACATTCTTTGGACCATTATGATATCCCTATTTAAGGCCACGATTAAGTAATTTGCTTGTGTTGTGGTACATGGAAGGGAACATGTTGATAACAAGACAATGTGCCACCGCCATGACTCGCATAAGTAATTTGCTTGGTTGAGGTATTACGTTTAACCATTATATTTGTTTAGTAATTATGCGCTTATGTTTTTCTACGATTAACCGTTAAATAGATTATCACGTGGACCAGTGGGAGAATGTAAGAATATTTCTACATTAGAAATATCTTGTTGGGCCATGTTATATCTTTGGTTAATTTAGAATATGGCTAAACATGTTGGTTACAAATATTGGGGTCCTTTCATATTCCCTCTTCCTTGATGGACGGTCGAGATTAAATGACAAATCTAAATCCTATGAATCTTGGTCCTCCTTCTACCTATAAAAGGAACTCTATAACCATCGAATAGAGTTCAAGAATTTTATTATTCATTACACAAAAGGTCAAGAAGGAGAAACTAAGAAGTTGCACAAGGTATTATCGCGATACGGGTGTTCTTGGATGATTACTTGCAATCAATGGCAAAGGTACATCTCTAATACCACCATCACCATGCATACTAGTGATTATCATGTTGTTCAAGATCCTAAATTACGTATCTATAAATTAAAACTTATAAATCCCACCAGCGATCAACAAATTCCGGCCTTGGGAGAATACAGAATGTTTCATCAGATAAATCAAATTTGACAATTTTCCCGTCATCATCTAACCGATTGAAGAGCTCCATTTGCAAGGATCTCACAAGAAATAGATGGATGCAACTTGTAGGTGATATCTTCTAAATTTCTCCATCCATTGCCACCGAGAGTATATATTTGGACACGTCCAACAAATGATTTTTCCTTGGCGATTTGGATGAAAATAGATTACGACAACCTTATATTGATTCGTCGTAGGGTGGTAACCAAACCCGCCGACAACATAATCTCCAGGCCGGAACTTTTCCTCAACTTCGGAAGGTGCACAAATTCTCGAGTCATGGGATTGCAAATATAGATTGGATCCTTAATGCGGTCATGCTTGTTGGAAAACAAAGATATGCAAATCAAACCGTTACACGAACCAACAATCCCGCAAGGTTCATGGTCGTACCGCGTATTAAGTTTGTTATTCCAAACTTCATAGGTTTTTCATTATCATCATCATATTGATGTACGCTTTAGAAGTATGCTTCCGTTTATGAATTCATCAAGGAAACGAAGCTTGCCTTACCGGAAGAAATCGTAGCAATGAGAATCGTGATTGTAAATCGGACGTGAGTGCATATGACCGAACAACTTGTCATTATAGATGAGATATCGCCAAGTTTTACAGACTAACGAGCATATCAATAGCGATTCGATGAGGAAACGTGAAAGGATGTTTATTATGATCTCTTCCGGTAGAGAATCGGCCATGACAAATAAAACACACAGAAACCCTAGTTGATTATTTGAGGAGAGATTGAATGATACTTCAAAATCCAGGGTTTATATGTAGGCCAAGGTGGGCCTCTATAGGCCTTAGGGGCCTAACTCCAGACCTAGCTGAGCACTTCGGTTTTCAGGCATTTACGAGTAATATTTGTAGGAAATGGAGCCATATGGAAGAGATTGACTGCAGATCTTCATGTTGAGATTCTTAACAAAAGCACATGTGTGATAACTTTCAATGTAAAACAATAATACTTTGTTATCTGATCTTCCTTGTAATTCTTATGTCAGTTAATGATATATCTACAATATAAAAAAAATGAATACTCAAGTCAAGATATTGAATTTTAAAAATTATTAACGGGGAGGTTCGAACTCATGACCTATTGTGTCATAAGAGTGGCCTCTAACCATTGTTCCACCTTGGTTGGAATTGATAAAAAAGATAAATCAACAGTGGTTGTTTGTTCAACTTAAATATTAATTAGTATAAGTATTTTATTAATTAGTATAAGTGATTTGTCTAGAGAGAAGATAAATCTATGGTTATGGTTTGTTCAACTTAAATATTAATTAGTATAAGTGTTTTATTAATTTAGGAAACATTAATTTCTCATGATAAATGATTTATTAATTTTACATCATAAATATCCCTTAATTAATATTAATACATATCTCCATCAATAAGTAATAATTTTGACAAAAATTATTTCAATAGATATTAGTGGTGGTGGTGGTAGTAGAGGAAGAAGTAAGTGGTGGAAGCGGTGGAATGTGTTACAAAGTGGTGGAGGCGGTAACATTAGTTTTGGTGGAAGAAATAGTGGCGCTGGATGGTTTTAATGGCGGTGGTATTAGTTTTTTCTTTTTGAATCAAAAATAATAAAATTCTTTACATGATGGGTAACATTGTATTGTGAAAAGTATAGTTGGTTGTTTTTGACACGATCAAAAAAGGCGGATAAAAATACTTTTGGGATGATACCAAATCATATAAGACAAAATGGTTGTTTTTGGTGCCACTTTGCTATCTTTGGTAACCGTTAAATACGCATGATTTTCAGTATTAACAAAAAAAACATATAGTTGAATAAATTAATTGACGACCTAAGTTTGTTAAATCTAAACTTTATACATGACGTGTGGGATTAAAAGTTATAAGTGCGCCCAATATTCTACGAGGGATGGAAAATGGTGGTGGTGGAGAAAATAGTAATATCCGGTGGTTTGTGGTCTGGCGGTTTTGATGAGTAGTAATTGACTATGTTAATTATGTGCTGCTACAAAAGGATAATACTATAAATTAGAAATGTGGTTGATCGTCTTAATGCTAATATAAACTCGGTTAAAATACATGAAAATTAAGAAGAAGAAAAAAACATTTGGATGTCACGTTATATAATAAATAACACTAAAAACTACGTATTTAGTATCAAGGTTTATCCGTCCAATAGATAAATCTAAGGTTGTATTGAGATCCCGTAAGCAGAGGGCGAGTTGGTCTTGGATTTCACGAATGATAATGAATATAATGAAACGCTCCCTCTCGGTTTGTCCAATGAAAACCGAAACCTTCTAAAAAAAAAATAATCAATCGAACAACACTTAGATGGAACGCATCACCACCAAAGTGTAAACTTCTCGAATTGCTACATATCCAGTGAAATTTCTACAAATTAACTGGTGATTTCCTCCTACCGTTATGGGCATGCAATTAAATCTCTAATAGTGATTTTAAAGGTATTTAATAATTATAAAATTCTCTTATAAGTTTTGTTTATGCAAGTATTGATTTAACTTGGGTTCTTTTATATTTTTGTGTTAAGTTGATGACTTTTTAATTTGAATACATGTTTGGTTAACAAACTTTGATACATATAGGGTATTTTCTTTGTAGAACCGATGTTAGTCTCTCATTTTTCCCGTTATCACATTGTTTCGATCCCGTATTTGTAGACATTATTTGACTAATATTGGGGTATTTGTTTTAATCTCAAGGCCGATTAAACCCAATGTGTGTTGTATACATTGAAGGCGAGGTGTCGGCTCTACCTTGAAACTAATAATTTTTCTTCGAAGGTTAGTTGAATTTATGTAGATACAAATATCAATATGACTATGCTCTTTAAAACTCCAAATTACTTGAGTAACACTAGATGTGAGAACGTCATTCATGCACTACTTAGCATAGTTGGTGTGAAATCTTTTTATCCACGAATTTCTTCAATATTATGTTATCAATATGATTGAGAAAGAATCTTACACATGTTTTGGTTTACTATTATAAGTTTATTTTTCAACTCACATGTGTATATCTCAGCCTTCCAATAGCCAAGGGTTCTTCATTTTTATAACTCTCACATTTTGCAAAAAATAAATAAATAGTGTTTATCTATAGTAGGGAAAATATTATGGGTTTTTGCTTCACTCCTTAGAGCCTTAGTTATCAATAATTTCGGAACAAAAGTATTCATAAACATCATGGAGTTGGATTGGAGTTTAGGTATATGTATTTTGTTAGATGAAATATTCTTTTTGAAGTTTGAAATTATGATATGATGGAACAATAAATAGGAAAAATTTTATTTCTTTGTATTTTTTATTTTATTTTCATGTTGGCACAACATTATTACTCCGTCCAGATAATAAATTGGAATAACATGCTTAAGTAAAAAAATAAAAAGATCAGGTAACCCATTTTGTTTCCCAAAACCTATTTGAATATCAAAATAATTACTCACGAATAAAATGAAGCAAGAAAAATATGAACAATATCGTATTAGAGACAAAACATCCCGTGCCGTTACGGCACGGGTTAAGATCTAGTATATATATATAGCATTCTTTGTGATGTGATTTGCTCTTTTTTCTGTAATATAATGGTGTTTTTATTCGTAACGGTATGGGATAGTATTGAATTCTTATTCTCAAATGTTTTGACGGTTGATTATAAATTCACTCTTCAAAATGGTTTTGGCGCTAAATTGGTAGTATTTGACCTACATATGCATCTATTTATGATTTGACCCTTATATTTCTTAGGTTCAATAGCATAACTTTTCAAGTATAGAGTCTAGATGAATACTCCCTACTATTCACTCTTTGCCTCTTAACAATGGTGGCGGCATTTATTTCAGGCACATGCTGCAAGAGGGAACCATAATCATAAGATCCTTTACCTTGGGACGGGAAAAAATTATTCATCTAACGAATTTAATATTTATTGGTAAATGAATCTTTATTTATTTAGATAGTATTTTTAGTTTTTCATACATATAATTTTGAAGTTTTTGAATCAAAAAGTTGGAGAATTAGAAGAAAATACTCAATAATTAATTGATATCATTTCTAACTTATGCTACCAGAAATGTGATGGATGACGAACATTTTTTGAACTATTATAACGACCAACGACACAGATATGAAATCGCACGAACAAAAAGATTATCGAGCCAATAATAAATTGTGAGAATAATCGTTAACTAGATAATAATAGTGTTATGCAAAATATTTTATCAAAAGAGGCATTTGATCACCATAAAAAAAATGACTTGCTATTACCTGTTATCAGTATTCATTTTGCCAAGTCTATGCATTATTACAAGACTTGGAAAAAAAATCAACTTTAAAAAAATTATCTGGGAACTAAACGATATAGACCTGTGCATGGTAAAGCAGTGATGCAAGCCAATAACGATACTAAACAACATAAATGGATATATGTTCGGTTCATTTCGGAACTGATTGCATGATACAAAACAAGGACTGAACATGACATTATTAAGTTGAAGATTAACTTTAGTAAGGTGTAACAAGTGAGAGACGCCATAAATATATTCAAACACAAGCAAGTGACTCAATATACTGATGAACATAACCCCGTGAGCCTGAGTTTGCAGTCATGGTGAGAGTTTTTGAATCGAAATGGTAGATCTCCCTATAGCTCATCTCTTTCAGATCGTAGGATATAACTTGAGTTGATTTTATCAACAACACCAATTTTGTTGATGATTTCTCTTCGGCTTCCCCGAGAAACATTACCCACACATAATAATTCATGGTACCGTTATATTGCATCACCGTTTCTAGGTGGTATGCATTTATAATTCTTTCTAGGTCGAGCTTGTATATAAGATTCCACCCACTGTAATCTTTCTCCATTTCGAAGATGCTGTAATTTTTAGGACATGATCCAGGAACCCCCACAAGATACAAATGATTTCTACACTCTCCAAAATATTTAAAGATCCACACATCATCATTAGGGAAAGCTGGCAACGGCAGCGGCTTTACTAAATCTTGTTCGATATCAAAATACACTGGCGCCTCATCTTCCATGGTCGAGAATATCGAGATCCAATGCAAACAACCATTCCAAAACACACCTGGCCTAAGGAAACAGTTCCATAACACACCTGCCGCCCTAGAGGAACTGAGAGGACGTGCTGAAAAAGGACTCGCTGCAGATAACCTCCATGAGTTTGTTTTTGAGGAGTATATTTCGATATAATAAAGATCAGGTTCTTCAAAGTTCCCTACATCTATCCAGATGCAGATCACCTGATAGTGATCTGGAGACTTGATTGGATCAAAAGCTAAAGATACACTTTTAACTCCATTCCAATAATGATCTTTGACGACATCTCTAAAGGGGGATCGAGGAAGAGGTTTGTATTGTTTTGTGGTTGGATTGTAAATGTAAATGTGGTGGATTACCAAACGCGGCACCTTGGCCGTCTGAGATGTTATCCTAGTGCAGCATAATAGACCATTGCAAGAATGTTCAATTCTTAGGCTACTATCGTAAATGTGACCTTTCCGATTTCGCGGAGGAACTTTCACACAATCTAGGGTTTTTAGGGGGACTCCTCTGCCACCGGTAGTAGTATCATCATCATTATCATTGTTAAGGAAGATAAAAGGAAATTCAAATTCTTGATCAGTATGAGGAACCGAAGGACGTCTTAGTTTCTCTATGAACAACCCAGGGATTTTAAAGCTGGTGTTCCGACAAGTATGATTCTTAGCAAAATATGGGTCAGAAATGAGAGATAACCATTTTTTGGATACAGATTTGAACATGAATAGAGATTTCACAGGTAAACATAATAGAATTTGTGATAAGATATCAGAATTGTTGGCTACTTTTGTCGCTGATAATGATGAAGAATTATTGTCTACAGGCAAATTCATACCTGATGATGATGAAGAAGATAACATCCTGATCCAAACACGGCAAATCAGAATACTCGACCTGCCAGAAACCCTTTGTTTCCGTTTGTTAGAAATGAAACCTAAAATCAATTTAAATTTGATGGAACTACTATGTTTATCACGGAGCAATGTAAAAAGTCTGGATCACTTAGCAATGTAAATAGCATAACCGTATTGTTTTCTACCTGACATTGCAGCTACTTTTTCTCCTAACCATCCATCCATCCTATATCCTACAGAACTTTTCTAACACTAGTTAATGCTTCTGAACACTAGTTGTCCTCATTTGAGAAAATACGGGTGAGCCAATCAATTTAACTAAGTAGAGATATGTGTTTAAAATGAACCCCTCTATGCGGCCAGTGTTCTCCCAGCATATTATCCCACAAACATTTAAGGGGTGAAATAAATTCATGCACTGCGCGGATAGGCCTAAAAGTTTGCAGATAGGATGTTTAGTTTGTCCCAAGGGTGTTAATCACGGGTGGCGGTGAAAATCATTTTTCAGATCTACTGACTATATTAATACTTAGGTGGCAAGAATAGGAAAGGAGATTTTCTCGAATGCCCAATTAAACTAGCTACAGAGCCAATATGTATCTGGTAAATTAACAGATTTTCAATAACAATCTAAGTATATGTATCCTACCTGGATGATTCAATGAGCACAACCAAAAAACCTCGCAATACCCAGAGCAAAAACGTAGTTTGCAGTAAATGGCTCATTGTGAACATGAGTACTGCAAGACCATAAAGCTAGAGTTATAGTTTGTACATACTTCGGATTCCATTTATTGTGTAATAATGTGAGAAACATTTTTTGGCAATTCACTCTAAGCTAACTAGTCTGGTCTGACGTTATTAAGTAACAGGAACATGTTCTGACCAGTCGGACTAATATCTTCACCAAAAAAGTAAGTATAGCAAAGATTTTTCCTTCTATTCTCTTATAGCTTTCTTTAACTTGAAGGAATTGAATCATTTTGCTCTGTTTTGCGGGTTAGATGCCTAGAGAAAGCAGGCAAACGTCTCCTACAGTACTCACTCAGTATATGTAAGTTTCAAACTCAACAATAAGATATAGTTCACCAACAGGTCCTTCCGTTTCCAGCTACAACAGGCTTAGTACTGTAACATCACTCGTGTGCTTGATTAAAAGTTGTGAATTGGTGAATTACATCTTTGTGGGATTGGTCTTAGGCTAAAAAAGTGGAGCCAGAGTCTGTTCCAGTTCCTGCTGATAATGAAGGAGACCGTTATCCTGAACATGAAAGTGTCTATCCATTTTTGTTCTCCAGAGGTTTTCTTTAGCGTGGACGCTTAGCTGGATGCCATTGATTTTAAGAATCTAATTGAGAATTTATGTCCTTCTTCAATATCAACAGGAGCTAGAGAATATCAACTCGTGTGCTTGATTAAAAGTTATGTTATTTTCAATGCAGTTCCTGCCAATAATGAACAATATCAACAGCCTGACTATGGGATCTGCGACATCACCAATGAGAAGACTGGCCATTGATGGAGGCGGTGGTGATTGTGAGAGTTCGGAAATTATGTTAGTGTAAATCATAATTTGATCCGGTAAAGATGTTAAGTGGAAAAATTCGAGCTATAATAAATGACAATCCGTTTACCTTTTATCTTTCCGAATCCTCTCATACCAATTCGAGATTCAACCATTTTGTAATTCATCTTCCTTTTCTTTCTGGTGATTTTATGAAGTTCGAACCAAATTGTCGTATTAAATTTTCTGAAGAAGAAAATGAAGAACTGATTTTATTTTATTTCTCTCTGGAAAAGTTATTTGGTTCAAGTATAAAGTAGACTAATGGAGAAGATTTTTATGGTAAAAGCATGGATTTGGAGAAATTGATTGAGTTTAGTTGAATTGGGGAGAAGAAATGTTTTTTTTTCCCACTTAGTACTCATTCTCATCGACTGCGAAGGAGTGAGTGAGTTGAGTGTAGAGAGAGCAAAGCTAAGAGCATCCAATGCTAACTTGGTGTGCATCTTTTGTGGAAGTTGTTTTTTCTGATTTAAAGACCAAATTTTCCTTAATATGAGGAGATAAAAGAGAAACAGCTCCAACCAGAAATAGTATTCCTTTAGTTCTGAACTTTTTTAACCATTCATCCAAATTATATATTTAATCATAATCATTGATAATGATGAGTAGGATGTTCACATCTTCTAAGAAAACCTCTAAAACTAGAGGATGGCTTTGAGGATGTTTACATAACTACCAGACCCATCATCTTTACTTTCTCCCTTCACATTCCCATTGGAGAAGATTTTTCTAGTTAAATCATTGAAAATCCTATGTGGCCTTGTATTTAGGACATTTTTAATGTCTCATTGGAGATGCTCTAAAGAAATCTTTTTTTTTTTTTTCATACCGAATAATTTCAATGGATTTAAGGAAACCATTCGGTTTCTTTCATTATAAATTGAAAGCAGCTTAAACTTAAAAGAAAAGAAAAATGGTGAAATGCCGTTGATGCATTTTGTGGCACATGCAAAAGTTTAAGACAAAATAATTTAACAGCCCTAACCATAAAGTTTCTATCGTATTAGCAATTAAGTGCAAAGGGAAAAGCCAGATAACTTATCTTCATGTGAATGATTACTATTTGATTTGATCCAAATGAAATGAAATGGTATGAATTATCATTCGGTTCAGTTATACCATGGGGTTTCTCTCCGTGTTGTTGTTTGGTCAAGGAGTACACACATCTAAAATTTTCAAGATAACTTGATAGATTTGTTGTGGCTGACACAAATGCATTTTCCATCACCAGAGGACCCCGGCCTTTTAACCTCCAAGTTGTATGGTAAAATTCGTCCTTAACTACTATATGATTGAAGTATGAAATGTGTATCTATGTCACTATGTGGGGTTAAAATGAATCAACAGTGTAATAGTACGTACTTCATCTTTAAAACTTTAACTGTACACTTTTGCAAGTCAATAACATAGGGATGAGTTTTACCAATATTATAAGAAAAAAGGAAACCGAAAGAAGAAAACCAAGTTCTGTAAGATTTTCACGGTTAACTCTGAATGCTCCTGACATCAGTAACTAGTGAATATATAGAAAGTGGACGTGGTCGTACTTTACCACAAAAGTTATTTCAAACAAGAAAGGTCAACTAAGCACACTGAGATTATCTACGTTCTGGTGCCAATTGACTCAAATGTCAAGAATATGCTAACTATTTCTGATCTCTATACTACTTAAGAGACACTCGTCGTTACAATAGATAGCTATTTCTAGCCATGGGTCAGAGATTGTCACATTAATACACTCTGTTCGGCTAAACCCATGTCCCTACACATCCCTAACCATTGACAATTGTTGTCCAGTTACTCTAAAACAAACTAGCAACAACCTGAAAGACTTTTCCAATTTTAATTCAATTTCAATTGTTTTAGCAACCCATTTCAACTCATAATCAAATTCAAAAATTGATAAAACCAAAAACAACAGTCTCACCTGAAAAACAGTATCTTTAATTGCACCACTGCCACCAGCACCACCACCTTGAGAATAATCCCTCTGATTCGAACTCGGCGCAGGAGTCGATCCAAACCCAACATACTTCCCACCTTTAGAAGGCGGCAAACCCTCCGGCCTACTATCATTCTCCATCATTTTCCTAGCAAAAAAATCCTCCTTATTAGCAGCAGACGCCTCATACTCCGATTTCGAATAAATATCCTGTGTCGATCTGGACCTCACCGGCATCCCACCACCACCACTCCCACTCATATTAACAGCAGAATGATTCCTCCTCATGTCATTATTCCCCCTCACCCCATCCTCATCCCAATTATCCCATCCTCCACCACCACCACCGCCCCGCCGTGTCTCCGCCTTCTTCACCTCCTCTTTCACAACCGGGGGATCATTCCACACCCTCCCTTCAGCTAAAGCAATAATCCTCTCCCTATAAACACCAGCCGCATTAGTATTGTACTTTGCTATGATATTGGTCTCTTTAGGGATCCCGTAATTTGATAAAAAGGCGTTTAATTTGTCATTCCCACCTGATTCCATTTTCTTGAGTTGGATTTCAGACCATGAATCCATTGTTACTGATCTTACGAAACTTATGTGAACTCCTAATCCACGATGCTTACCTGAACATTCTAAACACATGAAGATTCCGTAGGAGACTGATGCCCATTGTGGGTTTTTTTGTGAGCAATCTACGCAGGTTTTGTTTCCTGGGTGTGATTGTAATTCGCGCAATCTTCTTGATGCTGACATTATTGGGTTCGATTTGTGGATTTGATTGAGATGAGAATTGGGGAAGATTGAAAAAAGGGAAAGAGCCCTAGATTTGATTTTGTGAAGATCTGTTCTACTAGTAAAAAGAGAGGAAATTAAATTATACTTGGATTTTGGTAATTGTCGGATATCAGTAACCGACATGAAGAGATTTACAGTATATTCTTTTTATATCTCTGTTTGGTTTTGGGTTATGAGACAACTCGGGTAAGTTTGATACAGGATTCGGTTTAGTATTCCGGGTCTGGTGAAATTTCTGGTTCCGGGTCGGTTATAGAAAACTCAAATTTGGAAACTCTGGAATTAGGCAATTAGCGGCAGAAATTGCTTTTCTTTTCCCTTCCCTTTTCGGTTTCTTTGCCTATATAAGCAGATGGAGGCCAAAAAAATATTCATCCTCTCCTATTCTTGTTTCTGTAACTTAAGAAAAGTATATTAATGGCTTCCGGCAGCAATTCTAAGCAGCGTTGTGTTTTTGTTGGGAACATCCCGTACGATACAACGGAAGAACAACTTGTACAAATCTGTGAAGAAGTTGGTCCTGTTGTATCTTTCAGGCTAGTTACTGATAGAGAAACCGGGAAACCTAAAGGGTTCGGTTTCTGCGAGTATAAGGATGAAGAGACTGCGTTAAGTGCTCGTCGTAATCTTCAAGGGTATGAAATTAATGGTCGCCAGTTACGAGTTGATTTTGCTGAAAGTGATAAAAGTGCTGCTGACAGAAACCGCTCTACGCCAAGTGTTGTTGAATCTCAGAAATCAATAGGTGGCCCTGGTGTCGTCGGGGATTCGGGTCTTGATCAGCCGATTGGCATCTCATTAGCTTCTACAGCTGCATCTGTCATGGCAGGAGCACTTGGTAGTTTTCAGAATGGTGCAATGTCCCAATCCGGTTCGGGAAGCGATCAATTGACGAATTATCTAGCTAATATGTCAAGAAACAAGATGTTTGAGATTACGTCTGAGATGAAAGCAATGGCTACCCAAAACAAAGAATTAGCGAAGCAGCTATTGTTGTCGAGTCCACAGCTCCCAAAAGCTCTATTCCAGGCACAGATAATGCTTGGAATGGTGACTCCACAAGTGTTGCAGATGCCAAATATCCGGCAATCACCTGGTTCAATCTTGCAGACGCCTCCACTACAAGCAGGCCATTTACCTTCCGCACCTCAGAATGTCTTGGTTAACAATCAGCCTTCTTCTGGGACGTTTCCTCAGCTGTCTATGCAACCTCGGTTTCCCAATCCACAACCGGGTCAATATCTGCCACAAACAACAATGTTGATGCAGCCTGGAGTTTCAACTGTTCCTTCCATGAGGCCGTATTCTGGTTTGCCTATTAGGCCACCGAGTCAAGTTCAGGAAACTTCTACTGGTTGGAATCAGCAATTTCAACAGCCTCCAATGCATCTGCCTCGCCCTCCGTTTTCACAACAAAATTTTCAGCCTAGCTCATCAAATTCAATTATGCGACCTAGTGTGCCTGAATCAGTTAACAAATTTGCTGAAAGAGCAGCTCAAGCTACGGATGATGCCAGAAACAGTACGTATCCAAACACGTCTTCAGGACTATTGGAGAAAAAGCGTAGGATGGGTGATGCTTCTGATAATATTAATCAGCCATCGAAGCTGGCAAGGTTAGACGATGGGATGCAGGCACCTGATAATGAGTCAGCCCTACTGGAACAAGTGATGAACCTGACTCCGGAGCAGTTGAGTTCTTTGACATTGGAGCAGAGGCAACAAGTGATTGAGCTCCAAAAAATGCTCGGAAACAGGTGATTTAGGTTCAGAAACATTCCTCAACAAGTTTCAGTCCCCAAGGTTTCTGCTGGAGGAGTGTGGACATCACCAGCCTAGCGGTGCACGAGTATATATGGAAGAGATTGATTGCACGCAGTTCTTCATGTTGAGATTCTTTCGAAAATCACATGTGTGATAACATTCAATGTAAAACAAATACTTTGATATCTGATCTTCCTTGTAAATCTTATGTCAGTTATATATACAGCATTCTTTGTGATGTGATTTGCTCTTTCTCTTTAATGTAATGGTGTTTTAATTCGTAACGATAGTATTGAATTCTTATTCTCAAATGTTAACGACTGAAAATTCATTCTTCCAAATGGTTTTGACGCTAAATGTTACCTGCATATGGATATTACAATTTAAAGCCGCATCAGAAAACACCGGTTCAAGCAACATGTTTTTATGATTTGATCCTTAAATCTCCCTCAATTCACTTTAACATCTATTTCTTAGGTTCAATAGCAAAACTTTTCATGTATATAGTCTAGATGAGTTCTCAGGCTATTCACTACCAAAGGTCACACATCCATAAAAGCAAAATCACATTCTTTGCAGCCAAAAGCGTGGGTCGTTGTGTATGATATAATCCGGTAAAGTCATGCCTGGGAAAGAGGCAGGGCAGGCAAGTCTAATAAAAGGTGTACTTGTATGTCTTTAATGCAAGTTTTTCACGGCCATTTTGTTAATACATCTCAAATGCAGAGTAGATTGTAATTTTTAATTTCCTGGTTTGATTTCCTGCAAACTAGTCAAGCTGGTCAAAAGGATGATTTTTATTAGATTGAGACTAAATTACATTTTCACTTGGATCAATTGTTTCAAGATAGACCAAATACTCCTCTACATATGAGAGGCTTTTCTACATATTGGTGCAAGGTTAGCTTCCTATTAGATTGTGCTCCTCAAATTATCCAGCAAAACGAGGTGTAAGCCAATGAAAAGGGACTAGGAAATGAGTCATCGGGGGGACAACTCTTGGATTTACATTCTTTGCCTCTTAGCAATGGTGGCGGCATTTATTTCAGGCACATGCTGCAAGAACGAATGATAAATCATAATTAGATCCGGTAAAAATGTTAAAGTCCCAAAATTCAAGCTATAGTAAATGAAAATCCATTTACCTTTCATCTTTCCGAGTCGGCTCATACCAAGTCAAGATTCAACCATTCTGTAATTCTTCTTCCTTTTCTTTCTCGTCATTCTATGAAGACAAACCAAATTGTTGTATTGAATTTTCTGAAAAGAAAAGAAAAGGAATTACTGATTATTATTATTTTTCCTCTCTGGAGAAGTTATTTGGGTCAAGTATAATAAAGACTAATAGAGAGGTGTTTTATGGTAAAAGCATGGATTTGGAGAAGTTGATTGAGTTTAGTTGAATTTCGGAGAAGAAATATTGATTTTTTTTTTGCCCACTTAGTACTCATTCTCATCGACTGCGTCTGCATGTATATATAGCTATGCCATAGAGTTTCTGTGACCAGGAAAAGGAGTGAGTGTAGAGAGAGCAAAGCTAAAGAGGAGGGATGTGTAAAAGTAATAATTCATGAAAACATGGAAATCTTATATTTTTTTCATACCTAATAATTTCAATGGATTTAAGGAAACCATTCGGTTTCTTTGATTATCAAATTCAACATGGCATGGGAAAAAAATGTTTAGTTACAAGTCACTATAAATTGAAAGCAGCCCAAACTTAAAAGAAAAGAAAAACAGAGGACTGCCGTTGATGTATTTTGTGGCACATGCCAAATAATTTAACAGCCCTTTGTACCGATTCCGGTGATCACAGTAACAATTAAGTGGGAAAAAGCAGATAACTTACCTTCATGTGAAAGATTACTATTTGACTTGATCCAAATGAACTGAAATGGTATCATTGGTTCAGTTATACCATGGGGTTTCTCTCCGTGTTGTTGTGGCTGACACAAATGCATTTTCCATCACCAGAGGACCTCCGGCCTTCTAACCTCCAAGTTGTATGGTAAGATTCGTCCTTAACTAGTGAACTTCGACTATATGATTGAATGTCTATGTGGGCTAAAACGAATCAACAGAGTCATAGTACGTACTTCATCCCTCTATTCAATTTTGTACATAATCAAGACTTGGAGAAAAAAAAGAAGCAACTGCAGTTCTATCAAAAGAACCATTTTTTTGGGGACCATTCTTTTATTTTGGGTAAGATATTAGAAGTAAAAACTGCAACATGAGTAGAGAATAACCCAGAATCATGATGGAAAATTGGCAAGAATACCTGTAGGGTTAGATCATTGGTAATTTAGTTGGCAGTGAATGTATTCCACGTCATGGAGGGTGACATGCTTGTCAATAACCAAAACTTCAAAAGGGTGCGATGAATCATGTCAGTCCATTTCAGGGAATGGTACACTTTTTTCATTCCCCTCTAATTTTAGAGAGTTATCTAACATTATTAATATTGAATGAGTTTATATTATGCCATCCAAAATGGGGAGAAAAAAAATCATTTTCCAACTTAACTGTCAAGTATGAGTGACCATCCAGACACACTGTAAATGTCTTGACGGATCGACTATGGGCCTATGGCGCCAACATGAGATATATTGAACACTTCAATGCGAATCCTGATGTAAATGTAAAAGTTCTGGAGCTTACGTCGCCAAACGCCATTTTTTCCTGAAGTTCTTATAAGGAGGTGCTTTTTTCTAACTTGTGAATGTTATAAATCAAGATAATGGTAGAGTTCTTTCTTTCTTAGCAGGGATAAATTTTTGATGGAGGCGTTTTCTGATGGGAGCATGGGATAAAATATGTTGAAATCAATTTATTGAAAAAACATGTGTCAACATATTTTTTGTTCCCCATACCCCGTATAATGCGGCCCAATTAAAAATTTGTTCGGTGGATGAATCATTTTTTATTTCAAAAGCTTTGCAAAGTGAAGCACAATTAATCTAAATAATATGTTTCTCATTATCTTGGAAACTGAAGACGAATATAAATGTCAGTTTCTTGTCTCTACGCAGCCGTGCTATTTAGACAGCCTTTGTACACAGCTCTAGTAACCAGCTGCACATGTGGCAAACCAGCTGGGCTAATAGACAAGAAGCAAACAAAAACGTTGAACTTGTTGACTTTGATAATTTCCTAAATGATTTGATCAAAATAGATCTACAATTTCTCCAAATTTCTCCAACTCTCTTGTTCTTCTTCGTTATACTAAAGTCACGGAAGAAACTACTGAAACATCGTTTCTTCTTTCTATTTGCCTTGTTTTTTTTCATTTTCCGGATTCTAGTTATGAACATGATCCTACCAATGAGAAATGTATGCTGTTTTGTTTCCCAAATTTGCGTTTTGTAAACAGAGATCTAACTGCTTTTAGAGAATTCAGATGAACGCACGAATCTTATTTAATTGCAATTTCATTTTGTAGCCATTATTAATCGATCCTTGTTCGATGTATCAAATCACAGAACAAACAAACTTAACAAATTGTTAGGTCATTTGAATAGAAACAAACAAACTTAACCAAAGTTGTATATATAGAGAGGGTTATTGATTCCGTTTAGTTGAATTTATTTCATTTAACTTATACAATCTGTTACATACAAAGATAAACATTCACCATTGCTTTTCCGGTATAGTCTGTTGTCAGGATTCGCTAGCTTATTCCGAAAACAATCTAATGGAGGTTGTATGTTTCTCTCTTCCTGATGAAATATAGTAGAAGAAGAAGGGAGAAAGGGAACAAAGGAGAGAAACAGAGTGGAACATAGTTAAAGTCAACAAGTCAAAAATCAATTTTGTCTTTGGTCCAGCTAGGTGCCACCTAAGGAGCTGTCCATGAACGCTAGCTAAAATGGCTGTTCAAAAATCATTTTCGATTCTTCTATTAGTGGCTTAGAACTTTGATTCTTCTACTAGCTTGCACAAATGATATATACTTGTAGGAAATACCATATAGTCCTAAAAATAAAATATATGTATCAGTCTAGTCCATTTGGTAAGGTCAATTGTCTGTTTGGTCTATTTGGTAATATAAATTATCGTTTGGTCCTAAAAATTATCATTTGGTCCTACGTTGATGTCATGGATGATGTAAATGTCACCATGTAGTGGCAGAAATACCCTTTTGGATAAGGACCATATATATAGTCAAAAGTAGGAGAGAATAAATCATTATCAGATTTACTTTCTCTCTCATCTATAATTCAATTTCAGATCTAGTTTTTTTTTTCTCCCTTTTTTTCTTTGTTGTTATGTTGCGAGACAACGAATCTTGATTTCAAGATTTGATCGATTCTTGTTTGAAAGGCGAAGAAGATGATGAATGACGATCTCATGTTGTTCTTCTTTGCTTGTATTGAAGATGAAGATGAACTTTGTTTTTAGGGTTTTTTTCAGTTGCTGTCTTTGATAAAGAAGAAGGTGAAGACGATGATGTTGTTGTTTCTGTTGAAGACGACGATGAAGATGACGATGATGTTTCTTTGATTTTCTTAGATCTCGTTTTTGTTTTTGATTTGTTTCAATATATGTTCTTGCTTTTTGTTTTTGGAGGCGATGAAGACGACTGACGAACAACAAGAATTTCTTCTTCTTTGTTTTTGGAGGCGATGAAGACGATGACGAACAACAAGAAATTCTTCTTTCTTGTTTTTGGAGGCGATGAACAACAAGAAATTCTGCTTTCTTTGTTTTTTGGAGGCGATGAAGATAATGATTTTTGTTGTTGTTTTTGGAGGCGATGAAGACGAATGAAGATGATGTTGTCATTTGTGGTGTTTTGAAGACGACGATGTTTTCTGCTCTTGTTGAAGATGTCGAAGAAGATGAAGGCGATCTTCTTGATGTTTTTGTATGGAAGTCGGTTTTTTGTATGGACTTCATTCACGGAATGAAGTCTGTTTTTTCCTCTTTGTTGTTTTGTATGGACTTCATTCTTGGAATGAAGTCAGTTTTTTTGTATGGACTTCATTCCTGGAATGAAGTCTGTTTTTTTTTAGGTTTTTGTATGGACTTCATTCCTGGAATGAAGTCTGTTTTTTTAGGTTTTTGTATGGACTTCATTCCTGGAATGAAGTCTGTTTTTCTTAGGTTTTTGTATGGACTTCATTCCTGGGAATGAAGTCTGTTTTTTTTAGGTTTTGTATGGACTTCATTCCGGAATGAAGTCATTTTTAGGTTTTTTATATGACTTCATTTTCATTTTTTTTTTTTTATTTTTGTATGGACTTCATTTCTGGAATGAACTGCTACAAGAATATATAAAAAAATTAACACGGAAGGGTATTTTTGTCAGTTTAATATTTTTAAATAATTATGGACCAAACAGTTATATGCGTTTGACCAAAGGACTAAACAGACATGGGCCCACCTAAAAAAGGACCAAACGATATTTTTCCCTATATACTTTACCCTGGCAGGGACAGCCGGCGATGTTCAAGAAATTACGGCAGGTTTTAACAAACCAAACAATACATTCCATACTGAGTGGAGTTTCCTTGTAAAATGAAAGTGAAAGTTTCGTAGCAGAAGAAAATAAAAAGAAAAAATTGTCAATATTAACAAAAGAACGGCCCCTAGCTCAGCTGGTCATCCCCGTTCCTCAAAATTTAATATGTTCCAGGAGGTCGGTTAGCAGAGCAACCTGTTCACTTAATGTAGTAGTATGTCGTTGGAGCTTAGCTTGTTAGGCTTCCAACTAGTTTCATGTAATAATATTTAAATAATAAAATTATAATATATTAACTTGACAAGCCAATAGTTTGAAACTCCTCTAAATTGCATAATAACTAAACAAGAAAACCATAACAAGAGGGAAAATCAGTGACTCATTATCCAAGACAGACCTTGGTATCTAGCTCCCATGCTCCTTCTTTGCTTTTTCTTCTCCTTATCTTTCTTTTTATTCTCCTTATCTTTGCTTTTTCTTCTCCTAGACCTTTCAGCGACACAAAACTTTTCACGTACCGAATTGAATGATATGGAAGACAATGATCTGCAATAATTTCATAATCATATCCTTTAAGGTCTTGACGATAACAAGAGTAATGATCATAATATAGAATTTTGGCATTGTCCTTTAGAATGGCGAATGGGTAAACTGTACTAGTCCACCGATAATGATCCAAGGTTGCCCAGTTAAAAATATCTTTCTGCCAATTCCACGATGAGTTATAATGTTCCTTGTGTATATCTTGCTTACCATCGTTTTCATTATCAGGCGACAGACTCATTCTGTTCTTTAGGTCCTTCGTTTTCTTGAATGACCATATATTATATTGCCTTTTGCCTCTTTCTATAATGCGCAAGCATCCACCCAAGACCCTAAGTTCAAATTCTCGGAAAATTTCCTCCTTTACATATTTCTTATGTGAATCCCACCAGCGATCAACACATTCCGGCCTTGGGAGAATGCAGAATGTTTCATCAGATAAATCAAATTTGACAATTTTCCCGTCATCATCTAACCAGTGAAGAGCTCCATTTGCAAGGATCTCACAAGAAATAGATGGATGCAACTTGTAGGTGATATCTTCTAAATTTCTCCATCCATTGCCACTGCCGAGAGTATATATTTGGACACGTCCAACAAAAGATTTTTCCTTGGCGGCTGGATGAAAATAGATTCTGACAACCTTATAGATTCGTCGTAGGGTGGTAACCAAACCCGCTGACAACATAATTTCCAGGCCGGAACTTTTTCCTCAACTTCGGAAGGTGCACAAATTCTCGAGTCATGGGATTGAAAATATAGATTGGATCCTTAATGCTGTCATGTTTGTTGGAAAACACAGATATACAAATCAAACCGTTACACGAACCAACAATCCTGCAAGGTTCATGGTCAGGTACCAGCATTAAGTTTGTTATTCCAAACTTCATAGGTTTTTCATTATCATCATCATATTCGGTACGCTTTAGAAGTATACGTCCGTTTACTGAATTCATCAAGGAAACGAAGCTTGCCTTACCAGAAGAAACCGCAGCAACAGAATCGTGATCGTAAATCAGACGTGAATGCATATGACCGAACAACTTGTCATTATATATGAGATTTCGCCAAGTTTTACAGACTAACGAGCATATCAATAGCGATTCAGTAAGGAAACGTGAAAGGATGTTTATTATTATCTCTTCCGGTAGAGAATCGGCCATGACAAATAAAACACACAGAAACCCTAGTTGATTACTTAAATATGTCGGAGGGTTCAAAATCCAGGGTTTATATGTAGGCCAAGGTGGGCCTCTATAGGCCTTAGGGGCCTAACTCCAGACCTAGCTGAGCACTTCAGTTTTCAGGCATTTACGAGTAATATTTGTAGGAAATGGAGCCATATGGAAGAGATCGACTGCAGATCTTCATGTTGAGATTCTTTACAAAAGCACATGTGTGATAACTTTCAATGTAAAACAATAATACTTTGTTATCTGATATTCCTTGTAATTCTTATGTCAGTTAATGATATACAGCATTCTTTGTGATGTGATTTGCTCTTTTTTCTGTAATATAATGGTGTTTTTATTCGTAACGGTATGGGATAGTATTGAATTTATTTCAGGCACATGCTACCAGAGGGAACCATAATCATAATTAGATCCTTTAAAAAGGATCTAATTATGGACAATTACAGGACCGGAAAAAATTATTCATCTAACGAATTTAATATTTATCGGTAAATGAATCTTTATTTATTTATTTAGCTAGTATTTTTAGTTTTTCATATATATAATTTTTAAGTTTTTGAATCAAAAGTTGGACAATTAGAAGTACTCAAAAATTAACTGATATCATTTATAACTTATGCTACCAGAAATGTGATGGATGTCGAACATTTTTTGAACTATCAGAACGACCAAAGACACAGATATGAAATCGTACGAACAAAAAAATTATCGAGCCAATAATAAATTGTGAGAATAATCGTTGACTAGATAATAATAGTGTTATGCAAAATATTTTATCAAAAGAGGCATTTGATCACCATAAAAAAAATGACTTGCTATTACCTGTTACCGGTATTCATTTTGCCAAGTCTATGCATTATTACAACACTTGGAAAAAAAATCAACTTTAAAAAAATTATCTGGGAACAAAACGATATAGACCCGTGCATGGTAAAGCAGTGATGCAAGCCAATAACGATACTAAACAACATAAATGGATATATGTTCGGTTCATTTCGGAATTGATTGCATGATACAAAACAAGGACTGAACATGCCATTATTAAGTTGAAGATTAACTTTAGTAAGGTGTAACAAGTGAGAGACGCCATAAATATATTCAAACACAAGCAAGTGACTCAATATACTGATGAACAAAACCCCGTGAGCCTGAGTTTGCAGTCATGGTGAGAGTTTTTGAATCGAAATGGTAGATCTCCCTATAGCTCATCTCTTTCAGATCGTAGGATATAACTTGAGTTGCTTTTATCAACAACACCAATTTTGTTGATGATTTCTCTTCGGCTTCCCCGAGAAACATTACCCACACATAATAATTCATGGTATCGTTATATTGCATCACCGGTTCTAGGTGGTATGCATTTATAATTCTTTCTAGGTCGAGTTTGTATATAAGATTCTACCCACTGTAATCTTTCTCCATTTCGAAGATGTTGTAATTTTTAGGACATGATCCAGGAACCCCCACAAGATACAAATGATTTCTACACTCTCCAAAATATTTAAAGATCCACACATCAAAACAGTTTAGGAAATTACGTAGCTTTCTCAATGTGAGAGAACCTAAGGTGAAAACCTCTTTATATATACATAACTTGTAGTACAGGGAATATAGCCGTGACTTGGCTTACAAGACATAACAAAACTAAACTAAAGTTATATACAGAAAACAGAGTTTCAATAGGAAATAAAAACCAAAATTTCCTATTCTCTAACACCCTCCCTCGATCTAAGCGGGTGATCAGTAACAGTAAGCTTAGAGCGTAGAGAAGAGAACCTATCTCGTGAGAGGCGTTTAGTGAAGACATCAGCAACTTGATCTTTGGAACAAACAAAACGAACAAGCAACTGACCACGTTGAACTCTTTCACGAACAAAGTGATAATCTATTTCAATATGTTTAGTACGACCATGAAACACTGGATTCATAGTAAGATACGTAGCACCAAGATTATCACACCATAAGACAGGAGGAGTGCAGACTGGAACTTGAAGTTCTTTGAGTAAAGATTCAATCCACATAAGCTCAGCAGTTGCAATGGCAAGACCACGATACTCAGCTTCCGTACTTGACTTGGACACAGTTTTATGCTTTCTAGCACTCCAAGAAACAAGACTTGATCCCAAGTAAACACAATAACCACTAGTGGAACGTCTATCGGTTTGATCACCATCCCAGTCAACATCCGTGTAGGCTTGAAAACTTAGTTTCAAATTAGAAGAAGGACGGAGAGTAAGACCATAAGAAGAAGTACCTTGTAAATAGCGCAGAATTCGTTTGACAAGAAGAAGATGCTTGTCAGTAGGATGTTGCATAAATTGGCAAACCTTATTAACAGAGAAGGCAAGCTCAGGTCGTGTAATTAACAAGTATTGAAGACCGCCAACAAGACTCCGATATTCGGTAGGATTTTTCAAAGGAATTCCTCCCTGTGGATTTAGTTCAGTAGAAGTAGTAAACGGAGTACTTACAGGCTTTGCTCCTTGCATATGAGCACGCTCCAATAAATCCTCTATATAACGTCTTTGAGAAAGAAATAAACCACTAGGTGTTTTTGTAACCTCAACACCAAGAAAAAGAGACAACTCTCCAAGATCTTTGAGTGCAAATTCCTTGTTCAGAGTATCAATAAGATGTTGCAAAAAGGTAGACGAGGAGCCTGTTAAGATAATATCGTCAACGTACACAAAAAGATAAGTGACATCAGTAGATGTACGTCGAATAAACAAAGAAGAATCTGCTCGAGAAATAGTAAAACCAAGTTGTTGAAGAAACACACTAAGACGAGTGTACCAAAACAGGTCGAAGAAGAATCGGCCTGCTCTGATACCAAAACAGTTTAGGAAATTACGTAGGTTTCTCAATGTGAGAGAACCTAAGGTGAAAACCTCTTTATATATACATAACTTGTAGTACAGGGAATATAGCCGTGACTTGGCTTACAAGACATAACAAAACTAAACTAAAGTTATATACAGAAAACAGAGTTTCAATAGGAAATAAAAACCAAAATTTCCTATTCTCTAACACATCATCATTAGGTACAGCTGGCAACGGCAGCGGCTTTACTAAATCTTGTTCGATATCAAAATACACTGGCGCCTCATCTTCCATGGTCGAGAATTTCGAGATCCAATGCAAACAACCATTCCAAAACACACCTGGCCTAAGGAAACAGTTCCATAACACACCTGGCGCCCTAGAGGAACTGAGAGGACGTGCTGAAAAAGGACTCGCTGCAGATAACCTCCATGAGTTTGTTTTTGAGGAGTATATTTCGATATAATAAAGATCAGGTTCTTCAAAGTTCCCTACATCTATCCAGATGCAGATAACCTGATAGTGATCTGGAGACTTGATTGGATCAAAAGCTAAAGATACACTTTTAACTCCATTCCAATAATGATCTTTGACGACATCTCTAAAGGGGGATCGAGGAAGAGGTTTGTATTGTTTTGTGGTTGGATTGTAAATGTAAATGTGGTGGATTACCATACGCGGGACCTTGGCCGTCTGAGATGTTATCCTAGTGCAACATAATAGACCATTGCAAGAATGTTCAATTCTTAGGCTACTATCGTAAATGTGACCTTTCCGATTTCGCGGAGGAACTTTCACACAATCTAGGGTTTTTAGGGGGACTCCTCTGCCACCGGTAGTAGTATCATCATCACTATCATTGTTAAGGAAGATAAAAGGAAATTCAAATTCTTGATCAGTATGAGGAACCGAAGGACGTCTTAATTTCTCTATGAACAACCCAGGGATTTTAAAGTTGGTGTTCCGACAAGTATGATTCTTAGCAAAATATGGGTCAGAAATGAGAGAGAACCAGTTTTTGGATACAGATTTGAACATGAATAGAGATTTCACAGGTAAACATAATAGAATTTGTGATAAGATATCAGAATTGTTGGCTACTTTTGTCGCTGATAATGATGAAGAATTATTGTCTACAGGCAAATTCATACCTGATGATGATAACATCCTGCCACAAATCAGAATTCTCGACCTGCCAGAAACCCTTTGTTTCGGTTTGTTAGAAATGAAACCTAAAATCAATTTAAATCTGATTCAACTCCAATCTTTATCACCGAGCAATCGGGATCACTTAACAAAAGATTTTGACAAAATTTTCTAATCGTGAGATCCGGTGCATCTAACCGCGCGCTTATATTTTGGACAATGTGATAGTTAATTATGTGTTTGGCTGTTGTAACCATCTAATGTTACCGACCGTACCGAAAAGAACATCAAATCATAAACGTTATCTTCTTTTCGTCTCTTCATAATGGTTTTAGATTTTCAATCTTCTTCCAATATGTTTCTTTTAATGTGAATGGACTTGTTTGGCAGGAGAAGATACCTTCTGAACACCTCATATGGTCGTCCTCATCTGGTTCTAAAATAGCATAACTGTATTGTTTTTCTACGTGACATTGCAGCTACTTTTTCTCCTAACCATCCATCCATCCTATATCCTAGACCTAGAGAACTTTTCTAACACTAGTTAATGCTTCTGAACACTAGTTGTTCTCATTTGAGAAAATACGGGTGAGCCAATCAATTTAACAAAGTAGAGATATGTGTTTCAAATGAACCCCTCTATGCGGCTAGTGTTCGCCCAGCATATTATCCCACAGACATTTAAGGGGTGAAATAAATTCATGCACTGCGCGGATAGGCCTAAAAGTTTGCAGATAGGATGTTTAGTTTGTCCCAAGGGTGTTAATCACGGGTGGCGGTGAAAATCATTTTTCAGATCTACCGACTATATTAATACTTAGGTGGCAAGAATAGGAAAGGAGATTTTCTCGAATGCCCAATTAAACTAGCTACAGAGCCAATATGTATCTGGTAAATTAACAGATTTTCAATTACAATCTAAGTATATGTATCCTACCTGGATGATCCAATGAGCACAACCCAAAAACCTCGCAATACCCAGAGCAAAAACGTAGTTTGCAGTAAATGGCTCATTGTGAACACCGCAAGACCATAAAGCTAGAGTTATAGTTTGTACATACTTCGGATTCCCTTGCATTTTCATTCGTTTATTGTGTTATAATGTGAGAAACATTTTTTGGCAATTCACTCTAAGCTAACTAGTCTGGTCTGACGTTATTGAGTAACTTGAACATGTTCTGACCAGTCGGACCAATATCTTCACCAAAAAAAAGTAAGTATCGCAAAGATTTTTCCTTCTATTCTCTTATAGCTTTCTTTCACTACAAGGACTCCAATCATTTTGCTTTGTTTTGCGGGTTAGATGCTCAGAGAAAGCAGGCAAACGTCTCCTACACTCCGTATATGTAAGTTTCAAACTCAACATTAATATATAGTTCACCAACAGGTCCTTCTGATTCGAACTACAACAGGCTTTAACATTAGTACTTTAACATCACTCGTGTGCTTGATTAAGAGTTGTGAATTGGTGAATTACATCTTTGTGGGATTGGTCTTAGGCTAAAAAAGTGGAGCCAGAGTCTGTCTACTATCCAGTTCCTGCTGATAATGAAGGAGACCGTTATCCTTAACATGAAAGTGTCTATCCATTTTTGTTCTCCAGAGGTTTTCTTTAGCGTGGACGCTTAGCTGGATGCCATTGATTTTAAGAATCTAATTGAGAATTTATGTCCTTCTTCAATATCAACAGGAGCTAGAGAATATCAACTCTTGTGCTTGATTAAAAGTTATGTTATTTTCAATGCAGTTCCTGCCAATAATGAACAATATCAACAGCCTGACTATGGGATCTGCGACATCACCAATGAGAAGACTGGCCATTGATGGAGGCGGTGGTGATTGTGAGAGTTCGGAAATTATGTTGGTGTAAATCATAATTAGATCCGGTAAAGATGTTAAGTAGAAAAATTCGAGCTATAATAAATGAAAATCCGTTTACCTTTTATCTTTCCGTGTCCTCTCATACCAATTCGAGATTCAACCATTTTGTAATTCGTCTTCCTTTTCTTTCTGGTCTATTTCATGAAGATCGAACCAAATTGTTGTATTGAATTTTCTGAAGAAGAAAAGGAAGAACCATTTTTTTTTCTCTGGAGAAGTTATTTGGGTCAAGTATAAAATAGACTAATAGAGAGGTGTTTTTTTCTCCTAAATCCTTTATATCAAAGTTAGAGCTAAGAAACTTCTTTGTTTCTTCTACAACAGATATGTCAGATCCAAAAATAAGCATATCATCAACATACAAACAGAATTACACATCCAGAACTATCATGCTTACTATAGATACATTTATCCGCATCATTCACCACAAAACCATATGACAAAACCACTTTGTCAAACTTCTCATGCCATTGCATGGGAGCTTGCTTCAAGCCATAAAGAGATTTTACTAACTTGCAAACCTTCTTTTCTTGGCACGGCAATATGAAACCTTGAGTTGTTCCATATATATTTCTTCTTCCAAATCTCCACTTAGGAAGGCGGTTTTGACATCCATTTGATGAATAATTAACTTGTGAATAGAAGCAAGTGCTATTAAACAACGAATAGATGAGATGCGAGCAACAGGAACATATGTATCAAAGTAATCTATTCCATGTCTTTGCTTATAATCCTTAGCAACTAATCTGGCTTTGAACTTATCAATGGAACCATCGGCATTCATCTTTCTCTTGAAAATCCATTTACATCCAATAGGCTTTACGCCCGGAGGTAAATCACAATATATCCAAGTACCGTTGGTCAAAAGAGAATTATTTTCATCATTGATAGCCTCTTTCCAAAACTAGCATATTTGGAACTCATAGCCTCAAACATAAGTTTTAGGGTCATCATCAACATGCATAACATATTTGGTAACACTAAGAATTCTATTCTTATTACCTTCTACAAGATATGTTATAAAGTCTGGAACAAAATTTTTCTCTATTCTTGCTCTCTTACTCCTTCTAGGTTCGATATCTTCTATGGGTTGAGAAGTATCCTTCATGTCTCGAGTAGGAACAGAATGATCATCATTCTCATTAGTCTCTTTAGATTCTAGACTAGGTAATAATAAGTTCTCCATGGGTTGCATTTGAGAATTGTTCCTATTTAAGTTCTCAAAGAATTCCACATCTACAGATTCTATAATCTCAAAAGTGTCAAGGATTAAAAATCTGTAGGTGATACTATTAAGAGAGTATCCCACAAAAGCACATTTATAAGCCAGTTGGATAGCGCAGTTGAAAATATTCCAACAGATAATCTCATAAAAAGTAGGGATTAGTACGGAAACACACATCCAAGTCTACTAACTCAGTGGAATGTTTTTAGCAAGCGTTAGGAAAGGCTTGTTTCCTGATGTAGGACATCTACTTATTTTTATTGTGTCAACTATTATAGTTGATCCCTGCATCCGTATTAACAATGGTTGTTGATTCCTAGCGTCTGGTTTAGTTTACTTGCTTTGCAAGTCCTTTAATTTCCTAGTTTAGGTAGAATTCATTTTCTTTTCTTTTTAGTCGGTCATGCTAGTCTATATAAAGGCTAAGCCTTCTTGTTTAGAGATACTCAATCTTTTATCAAACAATATTATTATCAATCCTATTCGTTTTATACGAATCTCTTTTATCTTTTCTTTTATCTCTTCCTTAATATCGTCAATTCTCATCATTTTCGTCTCTTCTCATTTCTTGCAATCTCCGTATTGCTTTCTTCCCTATTCGTTCTACATTAGTTGGTAGCATCCGCTTAGTTTAGGTTTTTTAACTTTTACTAGATCCTGTTTTTAATCGCTTCCGCAACCCTATTATTGTTATAAAAAAAAAATTTATGGCTGGCACCGTTACTCAAGAAGCTTTCAACGCTGCTATCACCAAGCTTACCAAACTTATTACTGCAAGTACTACTGCTACTAATGCTGCTAATGCTCGTATAACTACAGTTAACAAAAATATTTGTACGGTTTCAGATATCCGAACAAAGTTAGAGAAAACTTGCTTTAATCAGTTTGCAAATTCTGAAAAGAAATTTGAAGATATTCATCTGATCTTAGACAAATTTGTAACTATTCTTAACATTGAAGATGAAGAAACCTTAAAGCTCATGGCTGAAGCAAAAAAATCAACATCAGTTACTGAAGAAGAAACCAAAACTACTTCTGAAGAGAAAGATGAAATTCAGGTAAAACAAGTTTCGTCTTAAACTCAAGAGGAGTTATCATTTTCTAATGATTCTACAGCTGTTTTGGCCACATCAGTTGGCGAGGAGATTACAGTAGAAACTTCACAAAAGGATGACGATAAGCAACATGAATTGTTGTTAAGTTTACACCTAGTTGTAATCCCAGGATACAAATTTGTCAAGTCGTTGGTCGAGAAGGACTCCAAGTTAACGCTGGTCGGTGTCATGGAAACTGATGCTATATTGAAATATGATGCTCACAACTTAAAAGATTTCTCTAGCACATCTGTAGTTCCTAAAGCTATTACGGAACTCAATGAACGGAGAACATTTATACCTCTCTCAACTTCCTCTGTTTCGGAACTCTATGCTCCAAATGAGACAGGTGACAACATAGATTATGGAGAAAGTTATGTGGATGCTCCATTATCTTCCGTTCAATTTTCTTCAAGGAGTCTGTTAATTTTACTATTGAAAGTTCAAGAAAGGCTCATGGTGGTCAGTCTTGAAGACCGTAAGGAGACGTCACAGTTAAGTAGTTTTCTGTTTTCTAAGTTTGGAAGCAATCAAGTAGCTCTACTCAATTTCACATTTCCAGATAACTTTGAAAACTACTACGAGAGAGGAAAAGTGATGTCTGGTTTAGGGGATGATGACGACTTGAGTGGTTCTGGAAGTACAGAGTGTGCTCTATCGAGTCATCATACATGATAAGCTTGCGCGAGTTGGACATGAAACACGTGAAGGATTTTGTATTTCTACATGAATTATTTTATCAACACTAGTGACGTGACTTTTGTCTTTGATCGTGGGAAACTTAAGCACATACATTATCATGCTTTGAGTCGTATTTCTTGGATGTTTCGGTTTATGATCTCTAGAGCTACGAGTTTTGTGTTTGATCGTGGTAAGCTGGTAAAAATGATATCTACATTTTTCATGGAGGAAAAGAACTTGTATTCTTTGATGACAACTCGAAGTCTAGAGCAATATATGGAGAGAATAAAGTTTTTCTTATTAGCTAACTCGAGGGAGATGTAGGACATCTACTTATTTTCATTTTGTCAACTATTATAGTTGATCCCTTCATCCGTATCAACAATGGTTGTTGATTCCTAGCGACTGTTTTAGTTTACTTGCTTTGCAAGTCCTTTAATTTCCTAGTTTAGGTAGAATTCCTTTTGTTTTCTTTTTAATCGGTCATGCTAGTCTATATAAAGGCTAAGCCTTCTTGTTTAGAGATACAGAATCTTTTATCAAACAATATTATTATCAATCCTATTATTCGTTTTATACGAATTTCTTTTATCTTTTCCTTTATCTCTTGATTAATATCGTCAATTCTCATCCTTTTCGTCTCTTCTCATCCCTTGCAATCTCCGTATTGCTTTTTTCCCTATTCGTTCTACATTATTTCCCGTGAAAAGGTTATTGTTTATCAAATTTTTCTGAGATTTCTCACAGGTCTGAAATTTGTGAATCCGCAGGTATATTAATATACGGAGGTTTTCCTATATATATAATATATCCAACAAATTCTAAGATTAATCCTTCTCTTTCTTTCTTCGTCTACACCACTTTTTTTTTTTCGAAAAAATATTATTACCTTAATAATTTCACAACTTTCTTCATCTTCACCACTTTTTTTTTACCATGTATGATGATCATGTTGCTGGAGGTAAGGCTAAGCAGGATGACAATGATGAGGTTAAGCAAGAAAATGTTGTCATTATCTATAGAGATTCCATCTATAGATGTGGATTCCATCTATAGAGATTCCATCTGATGAAAGCCCAGATAAGAAGCCCAGCAGGAGTACTAACCGAAAGAGGGAGAGAAATATCACTTACCCCATTGATACATGCAACTTTTCCATAATCCAAACAGATTTCCCCATTGATTTTGCAAACCCAAAGGGTAGATTTTGAGACTAAGAAAATTCAAATACAAACCCTAGAAAGTAGATTTTGTAGACTAAGAATCAGGTAAGCTCCAAACTTATTACTAATTTTGCCTTTGATTTGAGGTCTGAAATGTAAAATCAACTTTCAAGGGCATATATTTGAATTTCTTAGGTTCGCGAAATTAGGTTATTAAAACATAGATTTGATAAATTTGATTTTTGTATAATGGGTTTACAGATATAAGTTTAGGTTATTGAGTTAGGATCAGTTTAGTTGAAGGAGAAGTAGGTTCTTTCTCTTTGTGGTGAGGTTTGGGTAATAAAGGAAATGGTGAGATGAAGCATGCACCGATATTAGCGAATCTCTTAGCTTCATCTGTGAAAATTCTTCTTGTTACATTCATGAAGAACTCGTTATAATTTTAATGAAGGAGAGGAATTATAATTTTAATCAAGTAGAGGAAGAGGAGATAGTGGTGGTTATGAGAGTCGTTGGAAAATTGAACGTGAATTAGTTTGGAGCTTAGGTTAGGTGCAGCAATAAATAAGTAAGAAAAAAAGTCAACTAGATTTTCTGAAAAATTAAACTATATATCAAATAAAACTTAATGGTGGATGCTTTTTCATCCAGTAACTTGTAGAAATAGAGAGCTACTCAGTGTCTATGTAGTATTAGGCGCAAGGAGAGGCCTAGCGTGCCGGGGAATAAATAGAAAACAGCAAAAATATGTGTAATTTAGCAACTTGGGCGCCTTTTTTTTTCTAGGCGCCCCTTGGCGAGCGCCCAAGACGCCTTTTACTACATAGCTCGGTGTATTCTACAAAAAGTTAAGAAGAACCCAATGGTTTATGAACTCAAAACAATAAATAGGTGGACGAGTATCAGCCAACTCCATGGAGTAATTCAGAATTTCGGACTAAGGATTTGAAGCATTTTACAGACAATAATTTTGAGTAAAAACTACATACAAAGAAAGATCCTTAAACTCTCTCTAGTTTTAAAGGCAAACATATTTTCTTTTTAGGTAATAAGACCAACGTCCCCCTGCTTGGTATTCTGCGAAAATTTGCAAGCCCACCAAATTCGCAGCTGCTTGGTAGGGACATAATGTCTTCGCAAATATTTCTAGCCATCCGTAAAATAAGCAAAATTTTGCAAATGAATCTTAGGCTAACTAAGCATTCTACAAATTTGGTAGGCTGCGAACTTTGGAAGGACACCAAGCAGGTCTACTTAACTTACTATGCACATTTCAGAGTGCATACACATTTTGTGAAGTCACTGCACATTTTTCACAATTACATACCAAAACTAAAGGTGTGCACACATACTGAATTGCATAGTGTGGTCCTCTACTAAAAAAAACAAACATGTCAGCCTTAAAATTGAAAACTTGGAGTTCAGAAGGAAAATCAAATACCTTGGATGTTAGCTGTTTAGTCCCAGCTTGAACTACGCTAGCTGCAGACTTAGCAGATGCTGCAACCAGTGATAACCTACCAAGACCCTAAAGGGTAAAATTATACAAAAAAAAAAAGAGAAAATTATTAGCATAATAGAACTAACAAATAGCATCACACAAACAACTAAACCATAAGCAAATTTTAAACCACATTAATCCTCACAGATTTTGCACTTCACAATAAAGACCGAACATAACAACCTAGGAAAACCGATCCAAAGTTATGTTTTCAGTTTGATTCTCCTGTAGCCCAACAAAACAAAAGCCAATACATCATAGAAGAACCATCAAATCTTAAAACCACAGCGCCAGCATCTTTTCAAACTTTAAACAGTACCCTTTTGCAAGTCAATCAGCTAGAAAATAATTTTTACTAATATTATTAAAAAATAAAAAGCAACCTAAAGAAAAAAAAGTTCTGTAAGATTTAGAGTTAAATGCTACAACTCACTGTTAACTCTGAATGCTCCACATTGTCAGATGTGGTGCTGTGCTGCTAGATCCATATTCATCTAGTAAATATTTTGGTGATTAATTATACAGGAGTAACTTAATCTAGAGGTCGTATCCACATACAAACCTACTGCACTGAGAGCTTAGCAAACTGATCCTTGTCATCCACTACCAACTGTCATACAACAAGAAAAGCAAAATAGTGTTTGTCTGGACATGTCCACAACTTATTCCAACAGAGTACTAATTGAAAGAGGGAGAGAAATATCACTTACCCCATTGATACATGTAACTTTTCCATAATCCAATCGATTTCCCCATTGATTTTGCAAACCCCAAAGGGTATATTTTGAGACTAAGAAAATTCAAATACAAACCCTAGAAAGTAGATTTTGCAATTTCTAATAACAAGAATCAGGTAAACTGATTTTGCTTTTGATTCGAGGTCAAAAATTGTAAAATCAACTTTCAAGGGCATATACTTGAACTTCTTAGCGTTTCATACCATAAATAAAATCTAGTCATTACTTCTACTTCTATTTCTATGTCTAGCCAAATGTCAGAGAGTCCAACTAAAACACTCTATTTGGCTAAACATCCATTCACATTTGTTGCAAATTAGTGAAAACAGACTAACAACAAGCTAAAAGTTTTTCCAGCTTCAATTACTTAGCAACCACTATGGCATAGTCAAATTCCAAAATTTGAAACCAAAAACAACTATCCCAGCAGAAACAAAAACCAATACATCACGGGAGAACCATCAAACCTTAACCTATGAGCCAGCATCTTTTAAAACTTAAAACAGTACACTTTCGGAAGTCAATTGACTGAAAGACTTATTATTGAATGCTGTGCATTTTCATGAACAAATTCGTTGTTAACTCTGAATGCTCTTGACATCAGTGACTAGTCCATAGGTAAAAGTTGGACGTGGTTGTACTTACTACATTAGTTATCCTAAACAAGATGGCTACCTAAAGACATTAAGATTAACTATGTCTTGGTGCCAATCTGACTCAAATGTCAAGAATATTCTAACTACTTCTGATCTCTATACTAGTTAAGAAATACTCATTGGTGCAATAATAAATAAAGTCTACTTAGCACTAAATTAAATTTACCATTTTATGGGAGCTGCGGCTTCCTTCCCAGACCACGTTATACCCCTTCAACGAATTCCAGCAGTTCAGAAATTAACCAAAAAGGTGGTCTAGATCTACTCTTCGAAAAGTGAATCTTTATTTCTGCTTCTCTTAGGGTTCGTAGTAACTTGGTTAACGAAACTTTCTTCACCTTTGTATTCGTTTTAAAATACTAAAATCAAAGAGAGATTAGGTTTCTTATACAGAAAAACTGAGTATTTGACTATATAGAAGATTTCTGAAAATAGGATGAAGAAGTTAAGAGAGCAGAGAGACGGAGATAACAAGAAGTTTGTCTCTCTTGACGGTATACTATTTGTGCATAAACGTGTTTCTTGCCGCGTGTTTCGATCTCAATTGAATAAATAGACGGTGCATTTTATTGATTTTTTTTTTTTATGATTTGCTAATGTGAAAATAAGCAGACATCAATACTATCGAATCATCGAACAACCACCACCATTTCAAACCCCATAACCATTAGTCATTCTCGATAGTCGACAGTAAAGGAGTTTAAAAAAATAACCCTATTCTGGATCCGGGTCCATCTGATTCTACACATAATTCAACCACCACCCGCCCATTTACCATCCCAAATCAAAAGCCCACTTCCACCCTTCTGGAAAAAGCCCACCAATACAATACCAGAGTAGATTATTAAAGTTAAACTGAAAACTCTAGTTAAGTAAATTCGCCAATTATACGGATCTGCCGGTATCATCCGTATGTTTGAAATCCTGGTTTAGTTTTGCGATTTCCAGCCAACAGCGAATTATTTGCGTAGGTTTGAATTAGTGAACGATAATGCTTTGCAAGATTATGTTAAAGATGAGTTTTCATAGGTTAAGATGATGGAAAAATTAGGCTTCTCCAAACCATGGATTAACCTAATCCTTCAATGCATTAGTACCCCATCTAGTGATGCTCTTGTAAATGGCTCCCCCTCTAGTTTCTCCAAACCAAGTAGAGGCCTTAGACAGGGTGATCCTCTGTCGCCATACTTATATTCATTATATGTATGGAGGGCCTCTCGAGAGTCCTAAGATATGCCGAGGAAAAAAAGATGATCAATGGAGTTAAATTTGGCAAAGATTGCCCATTCATTTCCCACCTGCTCTTCGCAGATGACGGTTTTATTTTCACTAAAGCTGGAAAAAAAGAGTGTAAAAATCTTTTGAAAATTTTGGATCTTTTTAGCCAGGGTTCAGGTCAACTGATAAATTATGAGAAATCAGGGATTTTTTTCAGCAAAAATGTCCAAAATAGAGAAGCTAGGGAAATTATAGATATCCTAAAGGTAGGTCGTCTTAAGTTGGATGATAAGTATCTAGGAGTTCCACTTTTCACACATAGGTCTAAAATAAGATGTTTTGAACCTATAGTTGAAACACTAAAATCTAGACTCCCTGGGTGGATCAATAAACTCTTATCTCCTGCAGGAAAGGGCATCATGATTAAACATGTGTCTGATTCCTTGGCCACCTACCAAATGGCTTGTTTTGGTATTCCTAAAACCATAGCTAAGAAAATGGATTCTCTAAACATGTCGTTTTTTTGGGGCCACAACACAGATAACAATAGGGGTTTCTGCATTAAAAAATGGTCTTTTTTTTACGCTAAAATCGGAGGGAGGACTTGGTTTCAAAAAAAATCGAAAATTCAATATTGCAATGTTAGCTCGCTTAGCTTGGAGAATGATCATGAACCCGAACCATCCTTGGTCCCAAATCCTTAGAGCTAAATACTTCAAAAGAGTATCTCCTCAAGATATCTCTAAAGCTAAGCCGAATAGCTCTTGGTTATGGAAAAGTATGTATCTCGGTCTTCGATTAGTCCAACAGGTAGGAGTTTGGGAAATAGGGAATGGAAAGGACATTCAAATTTGGTCCCACAACTGGATTCCTCTTGATACTCCAAACTCAATAAGTAGGACTGAAATAGTTCCTATCATTGGAAGCACTCTCCGCAAGGTGAGTGATATCATCCAGAAAATGGGGAATTGAATACGAATTTCATAAACCAGGTCATGCCCCCTAGAGTCGCTGAAAACATTTTAAGTTTAGGTCTCCCTACCAATGATGCTCATCCCGATAAACTAGTTTGGCCTTTGTCAAACTCGAAATCTCATCATCAAATCGGCCTATAATCACCTAATCAATGAAAACAATAGTAACACACAACATGGAAGAAACAACACGATTTGGAAAAACATTTGGGGATTAGGTGTGCTACCAAGAGTGCAACTCTTCATTTGGAAATGCTACCATGAGATAATACCAGGCAATGCTATTCTTAGTAATCGAATACCTTCTATTCCCCCTTAGTGTAAATTATGTAATAGCAGTGAGGAAACACTTATCCATCTTCTGCTACACTGCCCTTTCAGTAAGGCAGTGTGGTTTGGTTTAAGTTGTAACATGAGTGGTTGCTTAAGAATGATTATTAGACAGTGGTTAGAATCTTGGTTTGCCAATAACCAGTTAAATCCCTTAGAAAATGTTGCATGGGAAGTTTTATGTGCAATTGTATGTTGGTTTATATGGAAAGCTCGATGTCTTAAAGTTTTTCAAAATGCAACTGCTTCACCAGCAAGAACAATCATACTTGTCCATAGCCATATCAAAAGCATCAATTTCAAAACCAACCAGACAATAATGAACAGAAAACCCACTCTGAACCAGGTCCAAGACTTGCAGATACAAATCCAAATACCAAACATTACCATATTGGTCTATTGCAAAAAATAATCTTTTAATATGATAGGTATCCTTCTACTCATGAAGAATGAAAAAGGACAAGCAGGAGCAGCAAGAGTCTTCAAAAGAAGACAGCCAGATATTGGTGTAGCCAGGTCTCTTGGCCTGATTCATGCAATGAAATGGCTACAACAACGCCGGATGAGGAGCTGCAATTTAGAAGTAGAAGACAAGAAGCTGGGGAGAAAATGTTTGCAAAAGTGGAAGAACCCAGAAAAGCTCACCAACAATGAAACTATCGATAATTCGGTCGAATTCTTTTACTATTTTAGAACAATTATATGTAACCCTCTCAGGCAACACTGGTTGCCAAAACTTATTTCCTTATTAGATATATGTTGGAATGTCTCAAACAATACCACAATTGAGGCAATCCAAGATGAACCTTGTAATTTCACAGAACTTTCCGCCGAGCAGGTCACCACCATGCTGGGCTAGCTATTTCCTTCTGGTACTCATTATCAAGAAGAAGAAAAAAAAAGGTTAAGGTATCACTAAAATACATTTTGCGCGTACGATGTTTTCTGTTCCGAATTATCCCCAAACCATTAATACCAAATAGTGGCTCGGATTTACATTCCGTCAAAACGAGTAATACTCGTTTGTTTGCCTTCCCGAACTTCTCCAGTATCTGAATTGCTAACTAGGGTTAAGACTCCGATTTTTTTGTCAAAAGAAAAAGGATATATCTTTTTTTTTTTTGATCGGTCAAATAGAAATTTAATTGAAGGAAGGCACTTAAGTGGGGTACCTTAACCCAATGATTACAACCGAACAAAAAAGGGGAACCGAAAGGGGATTCGGCTACCCAAAAAGAAAACACAAAAAAATTATGGAGGTCGGTATAATGAATCCCATAAAGAGATCACCGTAATACCTAACATTTTTGTATTCGATTCCGCCCAAAAGAATGCTTGTAATTTGATATCTCTAATGAGGCGGAAAAAGGATATATCTAAAGAGAAAGTAATTACAAAATTCAAAAGGTCATCAACAGTCAACAAAGAAACAGGAAAATGAAAATTGCAGCATAAGCGCATAACAATGGGATCGCATTGGAACTCTGGGACATGGAGTTCCTATAGAGGGTGGCATTTTGAACATGGTGATTTTGATCCCCCTAGAGAGTTTCTTTAGACGGCTTGATTCTTACAATAATCGAGCCATTGGCTGAAACACAATATTGAACACCCGTAATGGAACCAGCTGACCCATTTTCTCAAAAGCCATTCTTCCTCAGAATCGCAAATACAGATTGTCAAGTGGCACCCCAGATATCTTTTGCAAGATTGTACTGTCTATATTTTCATTTGCAACCAAAATCCCGTCCAGAACTGGTCTATCGTTAATGAAGGCCCCTTGAGAATATGTAACCTGTCAGCTAAAATTTTGGATATTACCTTATTGTAAAAGATGCAGAAGTCATTTGTAGCGGCTGAATCATGCATCCTTCTATAGAATGAGTATTATGAAACAAATATTCAAAATTCCAATCGGTCTTCTTTATCATAAGTCATTGATTGCAAGCACTAAATCTTCCTTAATACAAATATTCCGACGAACCGTGTAGAACTCCACGGTAAATCCGTCCAGACCTGGTGCATTATTGGTACCTAATCTTTTGATAACTCCGTGCACTACTTCTAGCTCTGGTAAATTTAATCTCACTTAGCTTTAACTCATCATGAGTTCTCTCCTCCAGCTGAGCTTGAGACAAAGTTGCTGCTTCCTCCAATAAGTTCAGTCTTGTAATGTTCTCTGATAAATACGTTTTCCTCTATCCCACAATAGCAAAAAAAGATATTACCAAAAACTTTTAAAGCCCCAATTCTTGGTACAACTCTAATTTCACTAATATTTTAGTTTCAATAAACCAAGATTATACTAGTACGACCGTTGCCACGATGGAAAGGCCGACCGAAGAAGAATCTGAAGATGGGATTTGTCTGCGATTACTTTCGTCATGTTTCATAAAAAGTGATACTTTCGTCCCGTTTCAGCAAAAGTGATACTTTCGCCCCGTTTCGGAAAAAGTGATACTTTCGCCCCGTTTCAGAAAAAGTGATACTTTTTCTGAAACGGAGCGAAAGTTTCATTTTTTCCTAAACGGAGCGAAAGTATCACTTTTCCCGAAACGGGGCGAAAGTATCACTTTTTCTGAAACGGGATATGAAAGTATCACTTTTTCTCAAACGGAAAATTAGTCGATCCATAAATCAAAATATGGTTGCATGATGTCTTATGCATCCGTTGTGGTGGTTTGCATAATGGCTATGCATTTAATTTTCAAGAATTGTGCCTAAAAATGAAAGTATCATTTTTCTTGAAACGGAGGGAATACATCGTTTTATTAATTGCAACGGAAAATTAGTTGATGCATAAACAAAAAATTTTCTACATAAAGTATTATGTATCCTTTGTGGTGGTTTGCATAATGAATATACATTTAATTTTCTAAAATTATGCTTAAAATGATAAATACCTCCGAATTTTTCGCAAAAATTTTAAATTTAATATTGTTGTTTGTACTCGTTGCGTAGAGTTTTTTATAACCTTTCCAACGAGATAAAATTTGTAAAATTACAAGGCACGGATTTTTAGATATGTTATATTAAAGTTTGTTTTCCAATTATACCCCCGAAAAGATAAGATACACAATGAGTTATAGTAATTGACTAAAATGGAGGGACATTTTTGGTTTTTCGCCCTAACCATTTCCAATCTTTTTGTGGTAATTGATCACTTAGATTTTACAAAAAAGTGGCCATATAAAGGACCTCCCTCGCTTCGCTCGGTCGGCCCAATTAACGAAAACCTCCAATTTTACATTCCTGTTTGTAAAAGATACACCTTAAGTTAACACCCAAAATACAATGCATTTGCGTTTTGAATCACTAATCTAATGGTCAAATTTCTCCAATGATTTCATCACCAGAACACAAAAAGATGAAAACTCTGAAATCCTAGTATCATTTTAATGGAAAATGGCTGCAGGAAAGCCATCTTCACCATTCGTCCGGCGCATTCACTTTGTCAATCAACAATCGCCAGACTACCACCTGAAATGCGTGCACAAATTATTGAGTGCCATACACAGCCCATGTTTCTTGATATGCTAATCTTCCCATAATCCCATAGCCTTGACAACAAAAGCAGACCCAGCAACCACAGCAGCAGCAAAAATTGGAGGTACAAAATAATCCATTCTAGACTTTACAAACAAATGAGCAGGAAAACATAAAACTTCACCTGGGTTATCAATTGGCACCCTTATATACCCTTCTTCAATCTTACATGACGCTTGATTATGTTGTTGTTGTTGTGATGAAAACGATGAAGTTGGTGATATTGCTGACATGAATGCAATTTCAGGTGATAATGATGATATTGCTACTGTGATTGTTAACAGCACAGTCCATACAAGTGCATAGATTAACAACGGATGGTTACTTGTAAATCTGTTTATGAACGAATATAGACTCATAATTTGATGATTCTTTTTTTGTGTTTTGTGTTCTTGATTTGTGGGAAATATTAGGGTTTTATCAGAGGAGATATAAACCTAATCTCTAATTCTCAACTACTTTTGTGGTGTTTTTGTTGGAGTTGATTTGGTGTGGTTTTGAAAACTAACTCCCTTATAAAAACGGAGCAGTTTTAATTTTGTGTGGAAATTGACGAAATTGCCCTTGATTTGTCATGATGATTACTGACAAAAAAACGCTTATTATGTGAAACTGCTCATCAGGTTTAACTTGTTGCTGTTAATTAGGTGCAATTATTAGGTTCCACATACAATGAGAACATGCCACTTGTCTGCCATTTATTGGATTGAGGCGACCTGGCGTGTTTTCATCCATTTTGCACCAGAAATGGTGTGCAGGTGGGTACTAGAAATGGTACCCACTAATATGTCAGATATTGAAAACAGATTTTCTTGAAATCCAGTTTGCAAAGCTGGAAATGAAGCAGATACTAATAAGAATCAAACCAAGAGTGAAGGAGTGCGAATTCGTGCACACTCCTTAACGAGTGTATATTTCACATTTCAATCTCCGCCCTTGATTTAATTTAGGGAGTTATGTAACGAGGGCCGTGATTCTAAACATGGAGTGTGAACAGATTTGGACTCAGAGCGAAGAAGCTATCCATTGGGATGTGGATGCGATCCATCACAATCTTGCCAGGCTGCCAGCCATCCTTAAAAGCGTTACCTGTTTAATACGGCACCTTTCATTTGCTTAGGGGCCACCATATCAGTCTTTTCCTTGGACCCAGAGAAGACTCGAAAGTCTCCTCCTCAGTTAAACATCACTTTCTAAGTTTATTCATGTGGAATTGTCAACGACTTGATTCGAATATAGAGACCAGCAAACAAAACACTTTTTGTTTTCTTGTTTTTCTGGTTTTCATTCGTTCTTTTTACATGACACTATAAGGAAACACAACCACTTGAATCTAAAAGGATAAAAACCTAAAGAGATTCTTCTTAGTGACGCACATGACAACACACTTTTTTGGCATTGAAGCATTATGTTATCAAGACACTAAGACAAAGACCGAGATGATGAAAAAGCTTTCTCTAAATGCAGAGTGAGAAAGAGAAAACAAACCACCGCGAGGACAAGAGCAGCTATCATGATAAGTATCATTGCCTGCAATGTGATGTGTGGATATAAGAAGAACACGACTGCAATTGATGCGCTCTGCCATACCTTGAGCTGAGCAAATGCACCTTCCTGCAAGAACAGCAACCCCATAAGAACATTCTTCATTAGTAAGTCATTCTACTGTATATAAATTATACAGCTCTCAGAACAGATACTGTAGAAGAAGAAAAAAAAACAGAAATGGGGGTAGACAGAACACTGCAACAAAATTATGATACTAGTTACGGTAAAATAGTTGGGTTCAGCAAGTATGCAACCAGTAGGTTTCAGGGAACTGACAGTTACAAGAACAAGCATATATTTTCCACTATGGCCAAAAAGGGAAAAGCTCTACGAGCTAAACAGCCCTTAATCTCTCAAGGCTACATTATATCACTATGTAACTAAAGAGCTATTTAGTGTGAAGGAAACACTTTGTCTGAGCTAAGGACCGTTTCATATCCTTAAATTTAATTAAGATTAAACTAACAAAGAGAACTAAAAGTAATCCCGATGGATGCAAACAGAGCCTAAAGTTTAAGTGCTCAATGTCAACATTCACAAGTTTAACAAATCCAACTTATACCGTGTCATCTTTGAAAAGGATTCCAAGCAATGCATTCAGTTGTGTATTGAATATTCCGTCTCCAACACCCAACATGCCTGCCATAAGAAGTGGGTAAACATAGCCAAGAACACCAGTAGTTGCACTGCATTACAGAAAAATTGACAAACAGAGCCAGCGGATTCATGTCAAACACACTCAGTTAGACGAAATCCAGATAATCTTGATCAAGTATGGGTTTGACGGATATGCACCTGTAACCCAACAGAATCCATAAAAGGACAACAAGCTGAACAAAAGCTCCAGAAGGAGTTATCAACGTAATTGAAGAGAGACCCGATGTAATTGCCCCACTAACCAATGAGCTCTGATACAATAAAGAACTTCATAATCAGAATAACCGATACCAATTCAATTACCAGAGTGATTAAACCAGCGAAGTTTTCTCTACGTTCAGAACTATTGGGAGGTATGAAATAGCAATTAAAATAGCCAGCCTCTAACTCCAGCACTCAACTATATAATCATTCTTATCCACTTACAATTGCATCAAAAACTCCATACACCGCCATTGAACCACCCACACCTGACACACCTAGTGCTGGTTTGACAATCTCCTTAGTGAACTCAGCCCTGATACAGAAACGCAGAGGAAAAGGAAAATTATGAGATAACTATTGGTAAGCTATTGAATCATGGTACTCAGGATTAGCGCATACACCAGGAACTCACCACACGAAAGCTTGCTGCAAGCCTGAATACGCAATAAGTGGGATAATTAAAAGCATTCGCTTGTCAAGCAAAGGAGCCACAACCAGATCCCAGAGAGAAACAACCGAATCCAAAAAAGTGGAAGATTTTGGTGTTCCGCGATCTCGTCCATCATCGTCTCTTTTACTCAAGAAGCACATTAGTAAGGAACCGAATGTCATAAACCCAAGGAAGACCACAAACAATAAGGTGGTTCCAGTGGTACTCCCTTCCTGCGAGAGTTGAGACATACCAGTACCGTCAATTGGATTTATCCATGTAAAATAATAAGGACATGAGGAAACAACTTAAATTTGATCAGTATCAATGATATTTGACGAACGACAATACCGCAATGCAATAAGAACACCTATAATTGATAGAACCATAGATCAATGAGATTGCAGTGTCGTAGCTAAATGGTATGGTTATGTACAAAGAGCACAAATGACTAAACACACCTTGCCATCTCTCAACAAAGCTAGCGAGATCAGATTTCCAACAAACTGCATTACCAAAAACCATGAAAGCTCAATTACAAAATTCACAGAAAACTGGAAAAGCCAAGTAAACATCATACATTGTAAGTACGTTAAAAGTGCACCTGGTGGCTTGCAAAATATCCAAAGAATACTCCATTGAAGCTTCCAATGATTGTACCTTCATGCAACTGGTAATCTTTAGCATGGCTTCGTGCAGTAGAAGTGAGATAAGTTCCCTGAGCAGATCAACATATAGATTTAAATCTTAAAGTCCACACAAGAAAAAAGTAGAAAATCGAGAGGGAGAAAATCAAAAATGCCAACCAACCTCTCCAACCCAGATAATTGAAGCACAGAAACCAAGGTATAGAGCTGCAGGAACCATTGAGTACCTGCAAGAAGAAAGAGTTAATTTGGTGCCCTGTACTTATTGATAAGATACATATATAAGAAACAGAAAATCTTATAAGAAATTGCACTTGCCATATCGAAATTTGGGTTCAATTGATCAATATAACCACTACCTGAACCATGTTATAAAAGGTTCGATGACAAAGTTACTAGAACCTACCAAAAGTAAAGATTCTTGAGAAACCAACAGTAACTTCCACTCCACGGAACACTAAGATGTTAAGCACCTTCCAGCCAAGCTCATACGATTTATGGAAAATGTGAATTTACTAAAATACTTATGGAACAAAGTTCATATTTTGAACACTCATAATCCCACAAGCTTAAATTTCTTAAAGAACATTGCACCAGAACACTTGTCCAGATTAATTTTCTCACATATCAACACGGAAAGTCAACCCATTCCATAACATTAAGAATTCATCAAGAACAACAACATTAAGAATCAAAATATTCACTTACCAAGATGGAATCAAATTGGCAGCCACATACAACCAATATCCAGTACTACCCAGAATCAAAGCATTCTTCGACCCCAACATCCTAACTGTTGTGGACGCAAATAAGGAGAAAAAAGTAAACGACACATACAAAATCCCCAATGTTGTAGTCCCCAAATCTTGGGCCTGAAACAAAAAACAATAACAAATTCAGCAAATCCCCAAATCTAAACTCTTCAAATCCATCAAAATTCAAAATCATACATCCAAATTACCCAAAAATGAAACTCAAAATTGAAATCACTTACAGTATTAACAGTACTCTGGAGATTCTGAGCAGCTCCATAAGCCAAGAAAATCAACAAGAAAGAAGAACTCAAAATATGTACATCTCTTGTATGATTCTTCAATGAAGAATTCGTCTTCTTCCCATCAGAAACAACCAAAGGAGCTTCTTCGTCACCGTGAGAATTCATCGAATCATCCATCACTCTATCAAATTCTATCACTCACTCACTAACCAATCAACAAAAGGACTAAATATAGACAGTTTATCTGATTGATTAGCCGGCTAAAATCAAGAATAAATTGATAAAATTTAGCCGGCTAAAACCAAGATTTTGGGTTTCTTTCTATCAATCACTGATTTTCAATTATAGAAAGATCCCAAAATTCATTTCATCGAAGAGATGGTTAAACAGAAGAAAACAAATACAAATAATAAAACAAAATTTTGCTTGGAATTAAAACTAAAATAATTCAAATGATTGGATTTTGATGTTTCAACGAGAACCCATTTTAGGGTTTTCTTTTACCAGGGTGATTCCCAATTTGGCGCGGTTTTGATTTTAGCTAGTGCAGAGAATGATAATGTTGACAACTTATCGAGAAAAAAAAATGAAATACTGTAAGGTTTTACCTAAATACCACCCCCACTTTTCCTAAGTACCACTCTTAGTTAAAAACAAAATAATTTGCTACCTAAAGAGAAGTGGGTAATAGAACCTCACGTTCTTCTCTAACTATCACCTGAATCAAAACTAGATGGCCTTATCTTTTTTTAGTATTAAGCAGGAACATAATTTAATTTTCTACCTATCATCACGGTATCCAACTGAAACTAGATTAAGGAAATGTACAAAAATTTTTTTTAATAGAATGGATGAATACAGACTAACAATATTCATCACTTGAGAATGAATTTTGTCGATTTTATGTAACATAACCATGTATGACTTGAAGATCTTAATAATCTATGAAGATTTAAATTTAGTTTTTATCTTAATCGCGATTTTAATTTTTGAAGTAAAGATAGGCCTTGATATTATTTTGATTGATTAGGTTTTAAGTAATTTATAGAGACAAATTAAGTTCCGATTTTAATCATAGTGACGATCACAATTACAATACCGAGAACTTCTATTAGTTCCACAAATTTTGTTTGGTTCCAATATACGAAGGGAATTGCCAAGCATATATAGATTGGAAACCCTGTTAATCATAGGATCACTTGATACAGTCCTTCCACCAACAAAGTAAAAAAAAAAAAAAAAAAAAAAAACGAAAATACATGGATCCGACATGAACAGGACGACGATAGTGGTGACTGTTATTGTTGGGGGTTAGAAGGCGGTGAGTTTTCCTTACCCACTCTAGATTTGGTCTACATTTTTGTGTTTTTAGACTGCGAGTGGCATTTAGGAAAAGTGTGGGTGGCATTTAGGGAAAACCTGTATTCTGCTCGATAAACTAATCTCGACCGTTTATTTATAGATCTAGTGTTCAGATCCAACGGTTCAACTCCACGAACATCAAAAGATTATACTCCCTCCGTTCCGATTTACTTGACGTTGTAGAGTTTTTCACGGAGATTAAGAAATACCAGAGAGAGAGTAAAATCTTTCCAATAATACCCATATTAATTTCTACTAAAGTTATCAATCCCGAAACAATTTACTTGGGATGTACTACCAAATATTCCAAAATTGAGTATATATATCCTCCATGGGGTATATTTAAAAATTAAAGTAATTTTTTGTGTTGATTACGATGAGTATTAATTCTCTGGTGTGATTCCAAAGCAGGGGTAAATTAGTGAGAATTGGGGAAAAATACTAAAACTATCATCTAATTTGGAACACAAAAGAAACGCTAAAAAGCAAGTAAATTGGAACGGAGGGAGTAGGTGAGAGGACTAGACTAGATTTTTGTTTTGAACCACTGAGAAGCCCAGTAGATTCCTGTCACAGATATTGGGGCACTGAATCAAAAAAAGGAAAAGAAAAAGGACTTGAATAACTCTGCCCAGCAGCCTAAAACCCCATCTTCTGTTATTCTGATTGATTGCTCTCCCTGATCTCAAGTTTGTATGGACCAATGCGTAAAATATGGTGTTGAATCCATGGAAACCCAAGCTTACTGCTAGGTTCAACTTCTTGTTGAGCCATGTGACGACGCCCCTGGAGGAAGTTCACTGTTGATCTGTTCTGCCTCCATTCCAGAGAGCTCTCAGAATCAAGAAAGAAAAAAGAGCGCAGTGAGGCACTCCAAGCTATTGGGCAGAATTTGTCTCAACAAGATATCATTGAAGACTGAAGACGATGTTCAGTCAGTTGATTAGATGGATCATGGCAAGACTGCAGCCTCCACCTTTTTGAACGAAAACAAACTGACCCGACAAGATTCTACTTGACAGATCATAAGGGCACCTTTACACCTTGTCTTTAGGCTTTCAATCTCTGCTTTTGAAGGTGGATCATCCTCCCTTCACAAGTTAATAAAAAGAACGCTTATTAGAACCAAAAAATCAGCTACGAAATTGTTAAAAATGTATTTCTTTTTTTTCTAGATTGAAATTTTTGATGATACTTATAGTGACAAAATACTAATGAAAAACAAGACAGAAAGTAATCATATCAAACATGAAACATATATAGATCAAGGACTAAAGAGCAAGAAAATGAATAGTGTACCTGGTTACATATACCACAAAATCAGGTTCACCGGGGGAAGACTTCTTGAATTTGTTGTTAGGCAAATACACATCAAAAGTTGGTTTTACTTCATTATTTATATGCATATCTCTGAGACAATCAGTGATTGAGAACTCCTCTTCCAATCCAGATATTGATACACCATTACTGTCTTTCGAGTCCCCAACACCGCTATGAGTAGAACCATGCTGCTTGTCCTTCTTCATGGTCCACTGAACACCATGACGCCCAACAATATATCCAAGTGATTTTAAGTGCACATAAGCTTTAAAAGAATCCCAACTACACCCGCTCTTTTGTTCTGTAAGCTTAGCATACATATCTCCTAAAGAAAGAAGCGAATCATCACTGTTAACAAGAACTAATGCTCCTAGTTCAGCCATGAACCTAAGAGAAGATGCAGACAGAGTATTAGTTTAAGGATAACTAAACAAAAAACAGCAGAAAATTCCAATCCAATCTTCTGAAGAAAAATATTATACGTTCAGGTAGCTAATATGATGTTTTCTGTCATTCATGTACAAGTTTATGCAAGGAAAGCGGAAACGGACAGACAAACAAACAAGTTCAGGTAATACGATGTATCACGTCTTGAAGACTAGTTAATCATGTATGTAGAGAAGGGAAAAAAAAAATAACTGTGATTCAAAGACGTGATTAAGATTTCATGAGCCAACAAGAAGATGGCCAAAAGTCTGATTTGGGTAAGATTACACTCCATACACCATAGATCATCCTGAAATAAATCCACCACAAATTAAGACTTCTGGATCAAGACTAACCAATCTGTTAGTTTCTTAAAAAATGCCAAGGAAACTGTCTGATTTGGATGGTGTTACCATTTAGAATGATGAAATATTCAGTAAAGATGATCCATATGGAGAACAGTTCATTCTCACCCAAAATCAACTTTCAAACCTTGCATAATTCTTCTGTGCCCACAGTCAGAAAAGTTCTGGTAAGCTTAGTTACTTGTCATATGCCAGGACTAATTTCTGACAAACACCAAGCCGACCAAAATCATATTCAAGTGATTATAACACTTTACTCTCAGTATTCACCCAGATTTTGAGGTAACCAAAAATCAGGAAGCTCATTCCTCTCTCAAACCATTTACAAAACACACGAATGGAATCGTCATCCTATGTAAGCGTTTCCATTCCCGCCAACCAAACACCCTCTAAGTATGCTTGGTTGGGGAATGGAATAGCATTCCATGGAATGTGGTTCCATTTCTAGGTTTTATACTAATGTTTAGAGGAAAATATTTCCCCAGCATTTAGGTTCTCCTAAAAAGAGGAATACCAAAAAGCTAGGAAGCATGATGTAATTTTCAGTGATGTACAGGAACAGGTCACTGTTAATCGACATTCAAACCTTAGTTGCCAGTCATATACAAGGATATAATCCAACAATCACCAAGACAGCAACAATATCCAAGTAATTTCACAAGCACACTCACACACTTATAAAGATGGGGATGGCTTTGGGATATGATAATTCTCCTCATCATGTACATCATCCTCAGCATATTTTATAACTCATGAAATCATCACTCCGTGACTTGATTCAAAAGCCAGGGCAACATAAACTAGAAATGCCATCTACATGTGATGGTTTAAGGTCTTAAAATGAGTTGATTTCCGGAGAGGGAAATTTACATTGAACAGATCACTGATTTTTCCTTCCTACCATAATTGCTAACCATATCGACTTTACTCCCGGCAATTTCAACAAACCCACCTTCCTCCATGGGATTAAGAACATCCCAATTTAGTGAAACCCAAACCAGGGAAATACATTTCAATATCCAATCCCCAAACACAGGAACGGGATGACATTGCAGGAAAGTGATTTCATACCCTCGAACCAAACAAACTCTTACCACGTTTGGTTCACAGGTATGGAATCATATTCCCTAGAACGTTATTCTGTTCCCACATTTGGTTAGCAAATTTAGGAGAGACATTGTTTCCCACTACTTTTTAGGTTCCCCTAATAAGAGGGAATACTAAACCCACAAGATAAGCAGGTTTATGATTCTCACTCTAATGAAATAGTTCATACAACAGGAAATCACATTCGCTTTCTATCCTAGCCAACCAAACACCAATCTAACAGGAAAAAAAAAAGGTGTCCACATTTAGCAAAATATGTTGAATCAATTTGATCTTCTGCACATAATTCTGCAGCTCATCATTATTCTCAAATACAACTTCCAAACATACTCAATGGAAGAGCACTTCACTAATATGGTTTCATTTCTATGTTTAATACTCATGTTTGGATGTTTACTACTCATGTTCGGAGGAATTGTTTCCCCCAACTTTTTAGGTTCTCCTAAAAATGGGACACACTAAACCCACAAGATAGGAAGGATGATGTAATTATGTTAGTTCCGGTAAAAATCATCAATATGAAGAACAGGTCATCCTCGTTGTAAATCGACATTCAAAAACTTGGTTGCTAGTCATATCCAAGTGATTTCAGAGTTACACTACGCACTTAACCCACATGTAGATCATAAAGGGGATGGCTTTAGCATACAATATTCTCTTCATTGAGTACATAATTCTCAGCATATTCAACAACCCATCTGTCTCCATTGGATCAGGAGTACTATAATTTACTGACACTTGCAGAATTAGAGAATTACATTTCACTCAAACACAGGAATCGGAAAACATTTCTAGGGACGCTAATTCATTCCCTCTAACTAAACAAACTCTTAGACCGTGTTTGGTTGGAAAGAACAGAATCATACAATCCCTGAAATGCTATTGCATTCCCACATTTGTTTCACAAGTTTAAGAGAGACACTGTTTCCCTCAATTGTTAAGGTTCCATCGAAAGGAGGGAATACTAACCTCAAGTAATTGGCAGATTTATGATTCTCATTTTAGTGAATTAGTTCATACACAAGCCAAAAGGAGAATCACATTTGCATTCCATTGGACAGTAAAAGTCCAATGGAATGATGGGTTGGACAAATTAATATGCAACCATGATATACTGTAAAATCAGTTTTCCCTAGAATCATTTTTGAACAAATGATTTTAGCCTAAATTTAGTGTTTTATAATACATGAAATATGATGAACTCCTTTTTCGTTCCACATGATGCAAAACATGCTTGCATGATAAACAGGTGTAGATAAGCCCTAATACTACTTAAGACTTAAGACTTATTTATCATGCATGTTTAACACACGGAACGAAAGAAGGAAGAATTCATCGTATTTGACGTCTTATAATAAGGGAATTACTCCAGGTTGAACTAAACTAAACCAATGTGTGAAACATGCGTTTGGACACGATAAAATTCTGTAGCCTCGTAAAATACATTTTGTGAAAAAATCCAATTGGAAGTCTGGAAGTGAAAAAACCCCAAAATATAATTTTACTTCTAGTCGGTTTCAGTTTTCTTCACATTTTGTTGCAATCATTAATTTTTCCTACCTTAATTGCTAAACTCACTTTCCTCCATGAGATTAGGTGTACCTTCCTTGAGTGAAACCTAAAGAATCAGGAACATACATTTCACTCTTAATCCAATTACCAAACATAGAATGGGATGACATTTCAGGAAAATGAATTAATTCCCTTCAACAAAAAAAACTCTCAGATCACGTCTGGTTGAAAGGAATGGAATCACATTCCCTAAAATGCTATTCCATTCAACCACATTTGGTTTGCAAGAGTCAGACTGACATTGTATCCCTCAACAGTTTAGGTTCCCGAAAAAGGAGAGAATACAAAACCCATGAGATAAGCAGGTTTATGATTTTTATTCTAGTGAAATATCTCATACAACAAGAGAACAACGAGACAGCAAAATGAACACGCGACTTTATACCGTTAGATGTGAGCTTGCATAATCCTCCTGTGGCAACACCCACAAAGTCCTGGTAAGCTTTGGTTACTAGTCATATGCAGGGACTAATACCCGATGAACACCATGCAACCAGCATGATATTCAAGTGATTTTAATACTTTACTCTCAGTACTCCCCCACATTTTGAGGGAACCTAAAATCCGGAAGTTCATTCCTCTCTCAAACCACTTACAAAACATATGAATGGAATCGTTATTCCCAGGTAAGCGTGCCCATTCCCGCCAACAAAACACACTTTAAGTATGTTAGGTTGGGGGAATGGGATAGCATTCCACGGAATGTGGTTCCATTTATACATTTAACACTCATGTTTAGAGGAAAAAATCTTTTCACCAACGTTTTAGGTTCTCCTAAAAGGGGGTATACTAAACCCACGAGATAGGAAGGATGATGTGATTTTCAGTGAGAATCATCCATATGACGAACATGTCACTGTAAACCGCCATTCAAAACCTTGGTTGCCAGTCATATGCAAAGAAATAATCCAATGATCACCAAGACAGCAACAATATCCCAGTGATTATACAAGCACACATACAAACTTAATCTGCATTTAGATGATAAAGGGATGGCTTTGGGATATAATTGTCCTCATCCCATACATCATCCTCGGCATATTTTATAACTCACGGAACCATCCCTCCGTGACTTGAATCAAAAGGCAGGTAACATAAAGTTTACCATATGAGTGATTAAGGTCTTAAATGAATGATGGTTTAGGTCTTAAAATGAGTTGATTTCTGGAGAGGGAAATTTACATGTTGAACAGATAATTGATTTTTTCCATAATTGCTAACAGTATTAACTTTACTCCGAGCAATTTCAACAAACCCACATTCCTTCATGGGATTAGGAGTATCCTAAATTTAGTGAAACCCATATCAGGGAAATACCCAATCGCCAAACACAGGAATGGGATGACATTCCAGGAAAGTGATTTCATACCCTGGAACCAAACAAACTTTTAGACCACGTTTGGTTCCTAGGCATGGAATCATATTCCCTGGAACATATTCCATTCCCACATTTAGTTAGCAAGTTTAGGAGAGACATTGTTTCCCACAACATTTTACTTTTTAGGTTCCCCTAATAAGAGGGAATACTAAACCCACAAGATAGGCAGGTTTATGATTCTCATTCTAATGAAATAGTTCATACAACAGGAAAATCACATTAGCGTTCTATCCTAGCCAACCAAAAACACCAATCTAACAGGAAAAAATGGTGTCCACATTTAGCAAAACATGTTGAATCGATTTGATCTTCTGCTTATAATTCTACACCTCATCGCATTATCCTCAAATACAGCTTCTAATTACATTCATAATAACATGTCAAGATGCAAACAACAATTATTCAGCCACATTAATCTAAGCTAATCTCAATCGAAACATACTAATTCACAAAAAGAAAACATAATAAGATGCACTTACACGGTCTCCTCGATTGATAAATAAGTGTTACTGTTTCGAACTATTCCTGTTGTAGCCCAACATCTACCTTTCTTTTCTAACACCTCCGCCATTTTCATCTCCGAATCCCAGCGAGCCTTCGATTTAACTTTCCTAAAGAAATAAAGGGTTAAACAAACAAATCAATAACCAGACGAGAAACTAATTAATTTGAAAATTGATTCTTGATTATAAATTTCATACCTAATCTGCAACTTAGGTATGGAACCAGACATAGAAAGAAGCTCGTCGTCATCGCTGTCTTGTAAATCAACCTCTGAATCTTGTGTTCCATCAGAAGCCACTTCCCAATCTTTAACCTCCATCAAATACTTAACGATCTAACAATTGTAATGATTATCTTGTGTTCCTCCTGATGAATCAACTTGGAGTGATTGCAGTTTTTATGATTGGCAAAATCTCACGATATGAGCAACTCAAGAAAATCATGAAATCGTTGAATTTTCATATTAGACCATACAAAGGAAATTAAACCAGAATGAGATTTGCAGTCAAGAGAAGAGAGATTACGGAGTGAAATTTGAAATAAATCAGGGTTTAAATGTCGCTCTAGGGTTTGAGCTGTTTGTCAAACTTCTTGGGTTTAAGATGTCAGCCCAGGCCCAAAAAAACGGATTAAGTTGGAACCAATTTTTAGGGACCATGGTTTTTTTGGGAGGACCATGATCTTATTAGGCCAACCTCCCTATACTTATAAGAGATGTCCTAAAGTTAAATCAATACACATTTACCTTTTACTTTTATTTAAATTAAAACTAACCTAATAACTATATAAATCTAATTATATATCACTAATCTAAATTAAATGAATCTATTAACCAAAATCAAAAACAAAAACAGGGGGGAATGGAGATCAAAATCATAACCAAAATCAAAATCAAAAAAAAATTATTCTCTTCTTCTTCTCTCTTTCCTTGACGTTCTTCGTTCGATTGAAAAATAAGTATTAACCATCAAAATGAGTTGAAAATGGAAGTTGCAGAGAGAAATTCGTCTAGGAATTATTTGAAAAACTTTGTCAAACTAACCGAACCTAATAGAAATGATGAACATGAAGAACAGTTTGGCTATTTCGTAAAAAAAAATTCCCAACCGAACCTTAGTTCGGTTATGTCGCAAAAAACATTTCCCAACCGAACCCTAATAGTTCGGTTAGTAGCAAAAAATATTTCCCAAACAAACCTAATAGTTCGGTTAGTTGCAAAAACATTTCCCAACCGAACTTTTGATCGTAAAAAGTTTTAAATTTTTTTTGTAACCGAACTATTTAGTTCGGTTTGATTGCAAGGAAAATTTTCAATTTTTCGTAACTGAATTAATGTTAACTAATCACTAATCATTAAGTTCGATTTGATCGTAAAAAGTTTTAATTTTTTTTTGTAACCGAACTATTTAATGGTCACACCAAATATATAGTTCGGTTTGATCGCAAGGAAAAATTTCAATTTTTTGTATAATAGAACTTCTTACTGGTAACTAATCATACTAATCATTACTAATCATACTAATCAGTAATCATTAAGTTCGGTTTTTGGTCATAAATTTAGGTAACCGAACTTTAAGTTCGGTTTGATCGTAAAAAGTTTTAAATTTTTTTTGTAACCGAACTATTTAATGGTCACACCAAATATATAGTTCGGTTTAATCGCAAGTAAAAATTTCAATTTTTTGTAACCGAACTTCTTACTGGTAACTAATCATTACTAATCATACTAATCACTAATCATTAAGTTTGTTTTTGGTCATAAATTTGGGTAACCGTACTTAATCGCAAAAAAAATTAAAATTTCTTGCAAAAATTTTTTCAATTTTTTGTAATGGAACTTCTTAATGGTAACTAATCATTACTAACCTACTAATCATACTAATCACTAATCATTACTAATCATTAACTAATAACTAATTAATCATTAAACTAACATATTTAATTAAGGAGGGTAAGTTTGGTATCAAGAAAAACATTTAGATAAGGGGTGACTTAAGATTACTTATAATGTCTTGCCTAAAATAGAATCGTGGTCCCCCAAAACAAAATCATGGTCCCCAAAAAATGGTTCTTAAGTTGGTTATAACTTATAACCCGTTTGGCGACCAGAATCGTTCTGCTTTCGCAGGTGTTATTGTGATCTAACTTTTCGACTATTAAGAAAAAAAAATTCATTCATTTTAAATCTATTTCTTTTCGTATGAATCACGGATGCAGTTAGCAGGTACATCAATCTTTTGAACCCCTTGGTGACTCTAGTGGACGAGTTACAGTTTTGTGAGGGTTTACATAGAGATCTACCCACAAAACCTAAACAAAAACTTCTAAAACCATCAATCTTCATCGGAGGAATCCGAGTACGATTCACCCACCATTAACTCCGGAATTTTGGATATCATGAAGTGATGGCTTGCATCAAATGTGAATGCTTCCCCCTTTTCCTCTAAGTACCGCGCTTTCATGACTTGGTGCTACAAAAACACGACACAAACTTACTTTGTTAGTGGTGTTCAATAATTAGAATATCAAACCACATGGATTATGTAATATAAACAACAAAAACACATAAAAATTGTTCAATGGACAAGCTAAAGTGGCTAGTGTTCATAATTCGATGTTGAATAGCTAAATAAGCAAGTATCGCATTTTCGATGACTTGGTGCCTATCATGGATTTGTTGAACACTTATTCCATTCGGATTCCAAAAATCTTGACTATATTTGTTATATACCTTTGTCTAAAAGGTTCCATCTTCTACCCTTACGAAGGACAGATTTTTAATTCGAGTTTCGGCGTACCATGCTTTGGTGATTATCAAATATTCGGCAGAGTCAAACGATGTCATTTCTTGTATGTGGAGGTATGAAATGAGTAATTATGGAGTATATGGAGTGACAAGGAATAAAATGAGAAATTTTGGGGCAAATGGGGTCCAAGGATGAGTCTCTATATATAAAGAAAGACCCCAACGACTAGTTTTTTCGAAAAAAAATTAAATGATTTGGCACAATCGATCTTCTTGAAGGCCCATACAATCTGATTATGTATTTATGCCACCAAGAATCGATCTTTATGTTAGCCGATATAAACCGATTAAAGACAAGTAAAAAATTTGAATTTTCACCGACAATAACGGTTTATATAAATGCACATGTGATCCGATTTTAGCTAGAAAAGGATACAGAAAAAACAGCATAAACCGACATGGTTCATGTTGACCTATCGAGTAACACGATTGTTTGCCTGTGTTTGAAAAACGGAATTACTAAGCATGCATAAACTTGTTTTTTACAATACATATGTTTATAATAAAACTTTAAGTGCATTAAGTTCAACACCAGAATCATCCAAAATATAAACCTTAAACATCCCAAAGGAGTATTAAAAACTTAAAACTTAAACAACCAAGTATTAATGACTTCAACTTTTAATATCTAAATCTTAAACTTAAAAATTTTAAATTATAAATCATGGAGCACCAGCATCAGGAGTAGCAACACCAGGAGCATTTGCAGCAGCACCGGCATCTTCAGCTTCAGCAAGGGATTGGACTTCAGCCATTTCTTCAAACATACCATTCAAATGTCTGTCGCGATCCCTCCTAGCTGAAATCAAATCTATCCTTCTCCTCGCAAACTTGATGACCTCAACGAGCTCTTTCAGTGCAAGATTGTCTACTAGTGCGAGGGCTTCCTCCAGACGGGTCTCACGACCATATGCTAACTTGTAGAGGCTTCTTTGTGGCACGGGTTGTGGTACCCCGTGAATATCTTCTTGGGTGAGCTCTTGAGAGTAAAATTCTAGGTGTTAGAAGTCCATATCTACAAAAAAAAAAAAAGGGATCTAGTTCACAATCGGTACATATTTAAACATATGTAATCTGATTCACAATAAAAAAAAACACAGAAAAAATGAAACCCCAATAATCGATTTATGTGGTACATATATAAAAACCGATTGTGAAAGAAATATGAAGAGACAAGTTCACAATCGGTACATTACCACGTAAATAAAAACCGATTGTAAGAGTACAACATAGATAAAAAAATAGTACCTTAATCGGTTTATGCAAATGCACTTACAAACCGATTCCGAGATGTCTTTTGATATTCCGATTTCAACACGTAACTGGTCCATGTTAATCATCATATAAACCGATTACTCGCATGCTCTTCATGTTTGAAGAAAAAACCCGTAATCGGATATACGATATGTCAAAGATAAACCGATTATGGGTAGATCGTAGATTTTGATTTTCAAAAAACGAAGATTTAAACATATAAATCAATGAAGAAATGTGAGATTTACCTTCTTTTTTTTTTAGTTGGATCGCAGATAGTTGGAGACAAGGATCAAAAAAAATAAAAATGATTAGGGTTTTGGAAATTTGAAAAGATTAAGATGAAAATAGAAAGTTTTTTTTTTAGGTTTTTTATATTTTTGAATTTTACTGAAAATGGGGGTAAATTAGACTTTTTGTGAAGTTTGGCATCCCATAGACATTTGGTAGAGTTGGAAGAGAAATTTGATAAGCCACAAATAATTGGCCTAGTCCCTAATTTAGCTCGGTATTATAAATCCTACACTAATGCCAATACTAATATCACTCCTGGTAACAATGATAATACATCATATTTATTATTTTTCTTAAGTTTTCTTTTTTTGTTATTTTCTTTTCTTAATAATTTTGTCTGTCTTTTTATTTTTCAATTAATCAAAATGTTTATTCTATTATTATTATTGGATAAAGAATATTATTTCATGAAACGAGTTGGAAGTATAACAAGTTAAGCTCCAACAAAGTACTACTACATAATATAATTATTTAATTTTATTTAATCTTATCATAATAATTATTTTTTTTCTAAATGAAATTAGGATAATCATTTCTATCCAAAGATCAATTATTTACTAGGTGGAGGAATCTACAACCTAAATAACAAGGTTAGCTGAGTCCGGTAAAACCCGACCCAAAATGGCAAATCAAAAGTCTAGGGATTACTAGAGATGAATATACAGGGTGTTTTGGGGTAGTTTCCTTCTCACACAATGGCCTCTTTTAGGCCAAACTACTTAGACGGGAAACTAGAGTGAATTAAACAAACTACATTATTGAAAGAAAAAACGATAAGAAGAATGGCTAAAATTATACTTTGGTATTATTACTTGAAAGAAATGTAGAAGGATCAATATCTGAAGGTGGAGGTGAAGCAAGTGGTGTTAAACCAGAAGGCCGAGATCGAAAGCGACGCAAATCAATGCATCCACGTAAATCAATGCATCTTTCTGTAAATATCAAACAAAAAAAAAAAAAAAAGGAAATCATTTATTTAGATATATAGTACAAACTACAAAGTTCAAGAATAACCGACATAATCTAGTACACTAATATGGTGTTTGAACGACATTTATATAGGGGGATACTGAATACCGAACATTACAAGAAGATACCAAATCTAGAAATCCAATAGCCCGCAAAGTTTGGTATCCCCCGAATCAATGGTGGAAAAAACACAATATTTGGGGCGGGTATGAATTTTGTTGGATAAAACGAACTAACATACTTTATATAATAATAAAATATATTTAGCGGGAATAAATAAATAAAGTTAGATAATAAATATTACAACTTAAAGATAGTGTTTACGAGTTTTACCTAGTGGAGGTGGAGGTGGAGGTGGAGATGGAGCAAGCCGAACTGATGAAGAAGCAAATGATAAGGGGATATTTCGATGAATTTTTGTTGTAAATCACCAAACATGAAAAATAAAATTAGAAAACCATTGGAATATGCATATGTATATATAACACCGTAGAATAACTAGTACTATACAACTGAGGGTATTGGTCAACATTCAATTGTTACTGATAACTACTTAATTAATACAAGTATGTTGACATTCTTAGATTGACAATCTAATTTCCTTCTCCCACCGTTACTTTCTCTTACGGTATTTTATGCTTAGGTTGGTGCTAAAACAAATGCTTGGGCACAATATTAGAAATAGTCTTCACTTGATTAAATTTAAGAGTCAAAAGTTAGTACGAGAAAAATAAAATGACTTTTAGAAGTTTAAAAATCTTTTTTTATATTGTAAAAATAGTTTCTACTTCTAGTCCTGGAACATACTTAAGCATGTGAACTGAATCACATGATGGAAGATCTGGAAATTCACAAACAAAATAGAATAACACTCCTTTCTACCTAGGAAAGAAAAGAAAATTCATTCATTTCAAATCTACTCCTTTTCATAGGAATCACGGATGCACTTAGCACGTGCATCAAGCATTTGAACCCCTAGGCGACCCTAGTGGACGAGTTATAGTATCGTGAAGGTTTACATAGAGATGTAACCACAAAACCTACACAAAAAAATTCTAAAACCATCAATCTTCGTCCGAGGAATCCATTCACCCACCATGAACTCCGGCCCGTACTCCGGAATTCTGGATACCATGAAGTGATAGCTCGCATCAAATGTGAATATTTCCCCATTTTCCTCCTAACGCGCTTTCACGGCATCACGATACAAAAACACCATACACACTTACTTTATTAGTTACAAATTGATAAAAATAAATTGTGTAGAATAAACCATAAAGTGGCTAACGTTCAAAATACGTTGTTGGATAGCTATAAAAGCAACTATCGCATCTATGATGACTTGGTTCCTATCATGGATTTGTTGAAAACTTCTTCTATTCGGGTTCCCATAATCTTGCCAAAATTTGTTATATATCTTCGCCAAAAAGTCCTCGGACGAGGAGTGATCAACTCGACTTTCGACGTATCATGCTTTGGTGATTGCCAAATCTTCTGCGGAGTCAAATGATGTCATTTCTTGTATGTGGAGGTATGAAAAGATTAGTTGTGGAGTATATGGAGTATGATAGAATAAGCAATTCTTTGGGAAAAATGGGTCCAAGGATGAGGTCTCAATATATAGAGAAAGACCCCAACGACTATTTTTTTTCGAAAAAAGTGAAATAATTTAGCATAATCGGTCTTCTCGAATTTCCATAAAAACCGATTATGTTTCCATGCCAAACATAATTGGTCTTTATGGTTGTCAACATAAAGTGATTGATGATCGCATGTAAAAAATTGGAATTTCAACCGACATTAATCGGTTTATATATATGCACATGTAATTCAATTCTCGCTAAAAAAAGATACAGGAAAACATCATTTCTAAGGCTTAAAGAATCGGATTATACTGACCCCCATATAGGCCGATTCGAAGATAAAACCAAAATAATCGGTTTATGTAGGGTGTCGTATAACCCGATTGTGTGCATGTATTTGCAAATCAAAGTATGAACCATGCATATACGTTAAGTGCATTAAGTTCAAACTTTATATTTACGATAAACCCATTATACACATAATCATAATTAAAACTTTAAGTGCATTAAGTTCAAACCATTATCATCCAAAATATAAACCATAACCATCCCAACAAAGTGTTAAAAACTTAAAACTTAAACCACCATAAGTCTTAAAAACTTAAACGTTAAACATATAATATCTAAAAGACATGGCATCAGCATCATGGAGCACCAGGAGCAGCAACACCAGGAACAACATCGGCGACATCGGCAGGAGAACGCGCTGGAACAACAGCGTACAATTCTTCCCACAGGATATCAATTTCGTCCACCTCCCTCCGTGCTGCAATTTCATCCCTCCTCCTTCTGGAAAATTGGATGACCTCAATTAACTCTTCCATTGAAAGCTGATCCAAGTTTCCAATGCCTGCTCCAACTTGGTCACCCTTCCAAAGGAGAACTTGTACATGCTCCTTTCCACGATCTCCGGTTTTCTGGCACCATCCACTTTCTCCATGGGGCGGTTAAAGAAGCTCAGATGACTGAAGTCCATATCTACAACAAAAAAATCAAAGCACACAATCGGTTTATAAAACAATACATGTAATCCGATTCTAACCACAAAAACATATATGAATTTCAAACATTAAGAATCGGTTTATGTGGTACATATATAAAAACTGATTGTGAAATGGAATATGAAAAGACAACTCCACAATCGGTACACTAAAAAGTTAATAAAAAACGATTCTATTAGCACAAATTTCAAAAAAAAAAAAACTACCCAGAATTGATTTATGATAATGCACTTATAAACTGATTCTGATTTCTTTTCGTATTCTGATTTCTACACATGATCAGTCGATGCAAGGCCATCATATAAACCGATTCCTCTGCATGCTCTTCATGGCCGAAGAACAAAACCCAGAATCAGTTGATACGATATGTCAACATAAACCTTCTAAGAAATCAGAGATTTTGATTTTCAAAAATCGAAGTTTTAAACATGTAAATCAATGAATAAATGTGAATCATAGAACGGGTTGATGGAGATTTACCTTTTCTTGGTTGGATCGGAAATCGTTGGAGAAGATCATTTTTTTTTATTAGGGTTTATGAAATTTGGAAGGATTAGATGAGAATATAATGGTTTTTTGGTTTTGGTTTTTTGGTTTTTTTTTCTTCTGAAAATGGTAATGAATTATCATTTATATGTATTAGTTTTAGGAATTAGTTGGTGATAAATTAGTCTTTTTATCAAGTTTGGCATCACATAGCCATTTGTATATAAGGTGGGAGAGGAATTTGATAGGTCCCAAATAACTGGACAACGACCCAAACTAGCGCGGCTCTTTTAGGCCAAACTACTTAAACGGGAAACTTGAGTGAATTAATCAAACTCCGTTATTGAAAGAAAAAACAATAAGAAGAATGGCTAAAACTATACTCTAGTATTATTACTTGGAATAGAAGGATCAATATATGAAGGTGGAGGTGGAGGTGGAGCAAGTGGTGTTAAACCAGAAGGCCGAGACCGAAATTGACGCAAATCAATGCATCCTGATCCTCCTGTAAATATCAAACAAAAATAAAAAATAAAATTAGGAAATCATTTATTTAGATATAGTACGAATTACAAAGTTTGGGAATAACCAACAATCTTATACACTAATATAGTGTTTGAACGACATTCATATAGGGGATACCGGATACCGAACATTGCGAGAGGATACCAACCAGAAATCCAATAGCCCGCAAAGTTTGGTATCCCCGAATCAATGGTGGAAAAAACACAATATTTGGGGCGGGTATGAATTTTGTTGGATAAAACAAACTAACATAATTTAAATAATAATAAAATAAATAATTATTACAACTTAAAGGTAGTGTTTACGAGTTTTATTTAGTGGAGGTGGAGGTGGAGCAAGCCGAACTGATGAAGAAGCAAATGATAAGGGGATATATCGATGAATTTTTGCTGTAAATCACCAAACATGAAAAATAAAATTAGAAAACCATTGGAATATGCATATGTATATATAACGCCGTAGAATAACTAGTACTATACAACTGAGGGTATTGGTCAACATTCAATTGTTACTGATAACTACTTGATTAATACAAGTATGTTGACATTCTTAGATTGACAATCTAATTTCCTTCTCCCACCGTTACTTTCTCTTACGGTATTTTATGCTTAGGTTGGTGCTAAAACAAAATGCTTGGGCACAATATTAGAAATAGTTTTCACTTGATTAAATTTAAGAGTCAAAAGTTAGTACGAGAAAAATAAAATGACTTTTAGAAGTTTAAAAAAGGTTTTTTTATATTGTAAAAATATTTTCTACTTCTAGTCCTGGAACATCCTTAAGCATATGAACAGAATCACATAATGGAAGATCTGGAAATTCACAAACAAAATAGAATAACACTCCTTTCTACCTAGGAAAGTACATTCATTTTTCTTCATTTTTCCATTTTAGGTTAAAATGAAAAAGTGAAAATACCACTCTTTCTGAAACAGAAAGAATTCAACACAAAATAAAATCCAAATACATGAATTTTGCAAGCGATTTGAAATTGATTTTAATTTTCCAGCAAAAGGAGTCTCTCCGTTAAGAATGGAAAAACAAACTGAATTGTTAGTGAGAGAAATCAAAATAAAATAATTAGATAGCAATTTACTACAATTTAAATATTTAGTTTACAAGTTATACCTGGTGGAGGCGGAGGCGGAGGTGGAAATGGAGGAGGAACAAGTCGAGTCGAAGCAAACGGGAGAGACAAGTTGCCGTCGTTATCCAAATGAATTATTCCTGCAAAATCATCAAACATAAAAAATCAGGTGGGATACAAGTGTTCCACTCTCTAGTACGTACTACGGATAACCCACCTTAGAGCATCTCCAACAGAGGGTTGAAAGTTTTATTTCTAGTTGACACATAGGATTTTAGACCCTCATTTAGATTAAATCTATCTCCAACAAAAGAGGTCATATAAATTAGGATGGCTGTCAAAATAAATACGAAGGTGTTAGAGAAAGTCTTATTAGGCCTTGGGAATGACCTCCATGTCATCTTTTTCATTATTTTTCTAATTATTATTTTTAAATATATTTTTCTAAACCAATATGAAAAAAGGAATCACTTTTATCTTTATCCAAAAAATCAAATCCTAAAATTAACACCCCACACTACTGGAGATGGTTCATGTAAAAAATGTTATTCTTTTTGCTACATATATATCACCCCACAAATAAGGAAATAAAAATTCCACATAGGATTTGCAACACCCACTGTTGGAGATGCTCTTAGTCATAATCTCGAGGTTGATGGTTTAAATCTCGACACTTAAAAAATCAATTTCGTGGCTCGAGGAGTTAGTGGTCTCGTGGATGGGTTAGAGGCTGGGCTTGGCAGTTGGGCAAGGCCCCGCTTCTCGCTAGGGATGGCAATTTACCCCACCCAAACTCATCCCCGTGGGGATCCGCCCCTATGGGTTAGGGTTTTACCCGTATAAATGGGGAACGGAAGGGGGACGGAATCCTCGAAAGTAGTGATGCGGGATGGGGTGGGGATGGGATTCAAGGTCCCCACCCCATACCCGCCCCATACCATAACCTATTGTATGTGATCAAAGAACTTTTTTGGAAGATAACGAAGAAGATCATGATGAGATGATTAACATGGAGGAAGATGGTTAATAATGAGGAACTAAGAACTAAAAGGAACCATAATACTTAATTGTGGATCAATTGTTTCCTTTACTTTTCAGTTTTACTTGGTTATTATAAACTTAAAATTTTAAAATTCACTGCTTGGGTTAGTATCATTGTTTGCACCATTATAATTATTTTTAAATTATTATTATTTACAAAATTTTAAATATTTATTGTAATGTTATGGTCGGGGACGGGCCGATAGGGGAAGCAGGGAAAGCCCCACTTTGGGGCAACAAGGCCGAGGGGGCAACAAAATAGTTGTTCTGCTATTTGGGTTTTTGTTAAAAATAAAAATATTTTAGGGGCTTATTCATAATTGTGTTGTATACACCGAAAAAATATTGAATAATAATCAGTGCTAAAATGGAAGTGTTTTACCCATTCCATCAGACATCATTGCCAACGGGATTACAAAAGAAAAAAATCAATCAGAGCTATTAGGATGTAGGAGTGAAGTTGTAAAGGTTTTCTAATTCTCATCTTCTATCTCTCATTCTTCTTTTGTATGCTTGTGTAAGTTCATTCTCTTGATAGTTTGATATTGTTATTGTTCGATCATTGTAGAGAAAAATGATCATTGATGTAATTATGGGGGCAACAAAAAAAATTATACGCTTCAGGGCAAAAACAACTCAGGACCGGCCTGGTTATGGTAACCCATGGGAAACCCATCCCCTACGGGGATTCCCCATACCCGTCCCCGCCCCATTCTTATGGGGAACGGGTAGGGGATGGGTTTTGGTTTTTTGAACGGGGTAGGGGATGGGATTCAAGGTCCCCGCCCCATACCCGCCCCATTGCCATCCCTACTTCTCGCAATAATCTCATAGTTAAAATTTATGGGTGCTAGTAATTTGTGATTATTAAGGCTGAAAATTTGGCAATCGCAGGTCGCCGGGATTTCAATCTATTTACAACTTTTTGGTGTGAAAAGATGACATTTTCTCAAGTACCAATTTTTCGTTTCTATTTTTTTAGACTTTAGTGAAAATAACATTTTGGTTTCAATCTTGATAGATAAATTCAAAGAGAAACTTATACGATTATTCAGTTTACACATTATAATTTGCCAATCAATTGGTATTTTACAAAATACATGCATATAAAATCCCCCGTTTTTCGGGCTTCTGTTTCAAAGTCCATAAAGATTTAACTAGAAGCTATTTTCAATAAATAACTTAACATGATTATATGTAATTTATATAACACCCATCACATTACAGCACGGGTTAAACCCTAGTGTATAAATAAGTTTTTGAGTTTTACTTGCTGGAGGAGGAGGTGGAGGAGGAAGCCCACTATATAAATATTAATTATTAGTTTTACTTGTAGGAGGAGGAGGTTGAATTGAACCAGAGGGAAGCCCACAATTCATCAAGGATGAAAAAGAATGAAAACAGGAAATCATGAGTATAGCGAAGCTATTCATATGTTAATTTATTTAAAATTATAATAACTGCAAAACCGCTAAATGCTTACCATCAGTGATAATTTCTTCTATATCATTCGATGATGATGATGAAGCTGTATCTTTTCCGCCGGATCCGCTCCGCCCCGGCATTCCATTCTCAACAAAAAAATTAATTTTGCTTAAGTTTGTTGACGTTGATTCTATCCCTTCCATCTTGAAGACACCAGGTGACAGATTAAACCGATTGCAAATCTGTTGCATTTAAGGTGTTCTCTCTGGGTTGGAAGGAAGCCTAGTATGATTGAAAGAGTCTTGCACGTCTTTCCAGCTGTCTCTGCCCCCTTGACTTGCATTATTTAAAAAAAAAATGGCAGGTGAATTATCAAATTCATAACGAATAAATAAAAAATCTAACACTAAAATAAGCCAAAAGAAATCAAATGATTGATTTTGATGTTTCAACGAGAACCCCAATTTAGGATTTTCTTTTACCAGGATTTTCGCTAGAAAATTCTAATACAGTCTTCTGAAGAAAAAATATTATATGTCCAGGTAGCTAATATGAAGTTTTATGTCTTTCATGTACAAGTTTATCCAGGGCAGAAAGGGAAGTAAAACAAACAAGTTCAGGTAATACGACGTATCATGCCTTGCATGACTAGTTGATTACATATATGTAGGGAAGGGAAAGAAAAAAAATGATGTCAGACCAAGATTAAGTTAAAGTGACATTGAAATAAAAATCAACACAAGCACATAATGTGGTTCGACAAGGGAGGGTCTACATCCACGGATCATGAAAATTGAAGTGTTTTATTGAAGATTGTTATTACATTGATGGAACTTCATAACAAAGTAACGAAACTCAGTGAGTTTGAGAGATAGCCGGAAGAGAAAATAGCCCCTTTCAACCTAATCGTTTCCGGCAATAAGGGAAGGTAGACACCAAGGACATTAAGCTATTACCCTTAGCTTAGCATTGAAGCATCCGCTCGTTACTCACAACTGGACGGCTGCTACAACACTAAGCTAAGAGCAATAACGTATAATCCTTAGTCTCTACCTTCCCTTATAACATATATCATCCTCAAGTAAAAGCACCACAAATTAGGACTTCTAGATCTAGGGAAGTGTCCGATTTTGATAGTGTTACAATTTAGAATGACACAATTTTCAGTAAGGATGATCCATAGGGAGAAGAGTTCATCCTTGCCCAAAATCAACTTTCAAATCTTGCATAATCCTCTTGTGGCCACAGTCAAAAATGTTCTGGTAAGCTTGCTTGCTAGTCATCTGGAGGGACTTATTTCTAACAAACACCATGTCAACCACCATCATATTGAAGCGATTATAACACTTCACTCTCAGTACTCCCCCACATTCTGAGGGAACCTAAAATCCGAAAGTTCATTCCTCTCACAAACCACTTACAAAACACACAAATGGAATCTTCATTCCCAGGTAGGCGGATCCATTCCAGCCAACGAAACACATTTTGAATATGTTTGGTTGGGGGAATGGAATAGCATTCCAGGGAATGTGGTTGCATTTCTTGGTTTTCCTGCCTTTTTAGTGAAGCACATGACAACACACTTTTTTGGCATTGAAGCATTATGTTATCGAGATACTAAGACAAAGACCGAGATGATGAAAAAGCTTTCTCTAAATGCAGAATGAGAAAGAGAAAACTAACCACTGCGAGGACAAGAGAAGCGTTCATAATAAGTATCATTGCCTGCAATGTGATGTGTGGATATAAGAAGAACATGACTGCAATTGATGCGCTCTGCCATACCTTGAGTTGAGCAAATGCACCTTCCTGCAAGACCAGCAACCCCATGGAACATTCTGCATTAGTCATTCTATATAAGCTATATAGCTCTCAGAAAAGATATTGGAGAAAAAAACAGAAATAGGGTAGAATACAGAACACTGCAAAAACTATTATGATACTAGTTACATTAAAATAGTTGGGTTCAGTAATTATGCAACCAGTAGGTTTCAGTGAAGCTGACAGTTACAAAAAGTCAAAAACAACCATATATTTCCACTATGGGAAAAAAGGGGAAACCTCTATGAGCTGAACCCCCCTAAATCTCTTAAGGACACATTATATCACTATGCAACTAAAGAGCTATTTAGCATGAAGGAAACGCTCTGTCTGAGCTAAGGACTGTTTCATCTCCTTAAATTTAACTAAGATTAAACTAACAAAGAGAACTACAAGTAATCCCGATTGATGCAAACGGAGCCTAAAGTTTAAGTGCTCAAATGTCAACATTCACAAGTTTAACACAATCCAACTTATACCGTGTCATCTTTGAAAAGGAAGCGCTCTGTCTGAGCTAAGGACTGTTTCTCCATTGAAGCTTCCAATGATCGTTCCTTCATGCAACTGGTAATCTTTGGCATGGTTTCTTGCAGTAGAAGTGAGATAAGTTCCCTGAGCAGGCCAGAATATAGATTTCTAATGTAACGCTCATACAATAAAAAGACATAAAATCGAGAGAGAAAACGATAGAATGCCGGACAACCTCTCCAACCCAGATACTTGAAGCACAAAAACCAAGGTATAGAGCTGCAGGAACCATTGAGTACCTGCGGGAAGAAAGAGTTAATTTGTTGGCCTGTACTTACAGATATAAGATACAGAAAAATCTATCAGAAATTGCACTTGCCTAACGAATTTTGGGTTCAATTGATCAACATAACCTATACCTGAACAATGTTATAAAAGGTTTGATACCAAAGTTACAAGACCAAAAGTACACGTTTAAGAAACCTGCAGTAACTTACACTCTATGTGACACTAAGATGTTTAGCACCTTCCAGCCGAGCTCATACGATATATGCAAAATGAGAATTCACTAAAATACTGATCTAACAAAGTTCATATCTTGAACGGTTGTACCCCACAAGCTTAATTTTCTCAAATAACATATCACTAGGATGCTTATCCAGATTAATAAATGATGCTAGTTTCATCAAAAACAGACGGCAACCAGACTTAACAACCTCATTCAAGAGCCTCTCACAAATCAACACACAGTCATCGCCACAATTCATTAAGAACAAAAACATTAACAATCAAAATAAAATACTCACCAAGATGGTATCAAATTGGCAGCCACATATAACCAATACCCAGTACTACCAAGAATCAAAGCATTCTTTGACCCCAACACTGTTGTGGATGCAAATAACAAGAAAAAAGTAAATGATACATACAAAATCCCCAATGTTGTAGTCCCCAAATCTTGTCCCTGACAGACAAAAAAAAAAAATAATCAGCAAATCCCCAAATCTAAACTCTTCAAATCCATCAAAATTCAAAATGATAAACCCAAATTACCAAAAAATGGAAGTCAAAATTGAAATCAATATGTCAAGCCATCTAATACTAAATAAAAGCAGAAAATTCCAATCCAATCTTCTGAAGAAAAATATTATACGTTCAGGAAGCTAATATGATGTTTTATGTCATTCATGTACAAGTTTATTCAGGTAATACGATGTATCATGTCTTGAAGACTAGTTGATTACATATGTAGAGCAGCGAAAGGAAAAAAAAAAAAATGTGATTCAAAGACGTTCAGGTAATACGATGTATCACGTCTTGAAACCTAGTTGATCACATATGTAGAGCAGCGAAAGGAAAAAACGGTGATTCAAGACGTGGTTAAGATTTCATGAGCCAATAAGAATTAAGAAGATGGACAAAAGTCTGATTTCGGGTAAGATTACACTCGATACAACATAGATCATCCTGAAATAAATCCACCACAAATTAAGACTTCTGGATCAAGACTTACCAATCTGTTGGTTGCTTATAAAAAGCTAGGCACTGTCTGATTTTGATGGTGTTACCATTTAGAACGATGAAATTTTTCAGTAAGGATGATCCATATGAAGAACAGGTCATCCTCGCCTTAATCGACTTTCAAACCTTGCATAATCCTTCTGTGGCCACAGTCACAAAAGTTCTGGTAAGCTTGGTTTGTACTAGTCATATGCCGAGACTAATTTCTGACGAACACCAGCCTGACCAACATCGTATTCAAGTGATTATAACACTTCACTCTCAGTATTCGCCCAGATTTTGAGGGAACCAAAATCAGGAAGCTCATTCCTCTCTCTATCCACTTACAAAACACACGAATGGAATAGTCATACCTATAAGCGTTTCCATTCCCGCCAACCAAATACACTTTAAGTATGTTTGGTTGGGGAATGGGATAGCATTCCCGGAATGTGGTTCCACTTCTATGTTTAATACTCGTGTTTAGACTTTAGAGGACAATTGTTTTCCATGACGTTTTAGGTCCTCCTAAATGGGTAAAAACTAAACCCACGAGATAGGAAGGATGATGTGATTTTCTGTGAGAATCATCCATATGACAAACAGGTCACTGTAAATCGACATTCAAAACCTTGGTTGCCAAATAATCCAATGATCACCAAGACAGCAACAATATCCCAGTGATTTCACAAGCACACATACACACTTAACCTACATGTAGATGATAAAGGGGATGACTTTGTGATATGATAATTCTCCGCATCGCATGCATTATAACTCACAAAACCAAAACTCCATGACTTGAATCAAAAGCCAGGGAATCATAAAGTTCACCGTAGATATGCTATCCACATGTGATGGTTTAAGGTCTTAAAAGGAGTTGATTTCTGGAGGGGTAAATTTACATGGTGAAGAGAACATTCACCGAATTAGCAATAAGAGTTTAAAAAAACACTATGAATGACTGCTAGTAGACAAAGATCTTACAGACAAGGTTGTATATACATACTGTTGATATGTTCAATCATTGATTATTCCTACCATAGTTGCTATCAATATGACTTTACTCCCAGCATTGTCGACAAACCCATCTTCCTCCATGGGATCAGGAGTACCCCAATTTAGTGAAACCTAAAGAATCAGGGAAATAAACTCTCAATCCAATTACCAGACATACGAATGGGATGACATTCCAGGAAAGCGAATTCATCCCTCCAACCAAACAAACTCTTAAACCACGTTTGGTTGGCAGGAATGGAATCACATTTGCTGGAATGCTATACCACTCAACCACATCTGGTTTGCAAGATTAGGAGAAACATCGTTTCCCTCGACTCTTTAGGTTCCCCCAAAAAGAGTGAATACCTAACCCACAAGATAGCAAATGGTTCATACAACAGGAGAATTATATTCACATTCTATCCAAGCCAACCAAACACCAATCTAACAGGAAAAAAAATGGTGTCCACATTTAGCAAAAACAAGTTGAATCGATTTGATCTTCTGCTTATAATTCTACACCTCATTGCATTACCCTCGAATACAATTTCTTATTAGCTTTATAATAACTTGCTAAGATGCAAACAACAATTCATCCAGATGAATCTAAACTAATCTCAATCAAATCATACTAATTCACAACAAGAAAACACAATAAGATGCACTTACCTTTCTTCTCTAACACCTCCGCCATTTTCGTCTCTGAATCCCAGCGAACGTTCGATTTAAAAAAGAATTAAACAAACAAACCAATAACCAGGGAAACTAAGAAATTTCAGAATTTCAAAAATTGATTCTGAATTAAAATTTCATACCTAATCTGCAACTTAGGTATGGAACCAGACATAGAAAGAAGCTCGTCATCATCACTGTCTTGTAAATCAACCTCTGAATCTTGTGTTTCATCAGAAGAAACTTTCCAATCTTTAACCTCCATCGTGATGCACTTTTGAGTAGACAATTTACAAATCTGTTCCAGTTTGTCTGATTTGTAAAAACTTTGCGATTTAGGATGATAACAGCATACCAAGAAAATCCTGAAATCTTCGGATTCTTAGAGATTTGCAGTCACAGGGCGGGAATTTGGAAGTTAAATCTGAAATATTGAAAGATTTTTGATCTGATGTCGCTCTAGCGTCTAGGGTTTAAAAACTCTCAAAATGAAACTCTCTAGGAGCTGTTTATTAAACTTCTTGGGTTTAAGATGTCAGCCAAGGCCCAAAAACCGGAGTAAGGGGGATAAGGTGAGCATGGGCCGGTATGGACCGGTTTTTACCTCATCCGCATCCAATCCAATTGAATACGGATTCCAAATTTGGCATCCGCATCCAATCCATCATCCAATGATGCACGGATGAACGGATTGAGTATGGATAATCTAATGGATTTGTTTTAGTTAAAAGTTATAATGAAAAAGTAAAACCAACATAGACGATTTCGTATAGAACCTATACATTCTATATATGTATCTAAATATAAAAGTGTCATAAACAACACTCCAAGCAAACACCTTAAGAATTCCTAAAGTATTTATATATTTTCTAAAAACTATATAAATATCCTTAATCTAACGGTTATGGATGTCCAACGAATTTTCAAGGTTACATCCGGACCCAATCCGTAATCCGTTGGATTACAAATTCAAATCCGCATCCAACTCGTTAGCGAACGGTTTGGGCAACCATCCGTAAAAAATGCGGTTGGTCCCTAAGTTAAATTCGCGGGATTATGGCCAAATGCTCACCCCGGATAAAAGCCTAAGGCGAGATATTTTTCACTAATTGCATGATGATAGCCGTTTTTTTTTTTTTTGCAACCACGATGTTTTTTATGCTTCAGCTTTTCCGAAAATAAAAGCATAAACTTTTTTGCTTTTAGAAATAATTTTGAAATTTGTTCTGAACTTAAGTTTTATTTTCCTGTCTTAATTAAGTCGAAAGATATTACTTTTAAAAGTGTGTTCAAGTATCATCTCAAAGTTGCAAAGCAATTTTGACATACAATTGAAGAAAAATAAGTCCTAGAGAAAAGTATGGATAGTGGGTAAATTTTGGATCGCTTAGATAAAATATAGAAGCAATTCGGCTCGGAAGGTAGATTTTTGGATCACTCCTGCGATTATTTTAGTCACGACCAAAGCCAATTGTTAATCACAATGTAGACTTTAAATCATAAAATAACAAATTTTGAACCACGAGCAAAATTCTAGGAAAACAATTTTTAGGGCCGCTGCCAAAAAATTTATGGTGTATTTGGTTGTCGAATTTACAATTCATCGTAGAATTACAAACATTAGGATTCATACAAATTCCTTGTGTGTTGGTAACTTAGTGAAAATTCCTAACTAGGATCTGTTAGAGCACTGCTCGGTCGAACTCCCAAGCGTTGCTATCTCAAGCTTGTTTGTCAAGTTTAGTTGATCAAAACTATAGTCTTGATTTCTAGTCTACTTGTTGCTATGTCTCGGATTAGGATATAATGTGTAGTTGAGCTTTAGACTGCACGGCGTTCATCGATTGAAGACGAAGATCTACATAGGAGATCTTGGAGAAACTTCATCAACAAAAGGTATACAGAGACAAAAACTTATCTATCATTAGAAGTCTATTATATTCTATCTCCTAATGAGACTAAATCGTGTAGCTATATAGACTTTTACATTATACACATTTGATATTTTGAGCTGAGTTTATCTCGTTTATCTATTTCTCGAAATATGTGTTGGAAGCTTTTTTCTTTAACTATGTTCATCATTATTCTTGATGAGTTTAGTTGGAAACAATTCATTTGTTGGAAACTAAATATTAAGTCAAAAGATGATCATGTAAAAATTGCGTTGAAACATCTTACATGATTTGTGTGAGACAATCATTTGATGTCGACTTGGAGAGTTTTGTATTGATCATTCGATCACTTGAAAATTACTTGAAGCTAATAGTTTGTGTGAGATAGCTATTATCGTCTTCTAAGGATATTTCAATGACTGAAATGGGAGTTTAGAACAATTAACCATGTCTGGATACAACACAATATGCATACCTAGTATGCTATTTTTTTTATAGTGCTTCAGGTCCGGGAACCTTGTTTGCATACCTAGTATGCGAACGGTTCTACCTGAGGTTGGCCTGGGACGGTTGGTCGCGTACCTAGTATGCGAACGGCTTGACATGCCAAGGTCCGGAGATGTTGTTAGCGTACCTGGTTGGCAAACACAGTGGTTCAAGTTATAAAATCGGTTAAGTATGTTTTTCATACTCATCAACAGATACATTTATGAATTAAGAAATGCAATCTTTGCAAACGGTGGCATAAAGTTCATGAATTGATTCATATATAAGGACTTCGTACGATTACGAATCAATCCGATTTTGTTTCAATTTTTCATATATATTGTTAGAGCATAGCTCGGTTGAACTCGCCAAGCGTTGGTATGTCAAGTTTGGTTGTCATATTTTAGTGTGTCAAAACTCATCCAAAGTCGCTTGATTATATACTAGAGCCAATTTTGTTTAGGTTAGACTAGAAAGTCTAGGAATGTTAAGACATACAAGTATTACTCCGAAGACCTGAAGAATGTGTTGAATAAGCGAACTACAACGACGAAATCATCCTTCCTCTTGAGGTTAGTAATATTGACTTGAACTGTTTCATTCCTAACGTATCTTTCAAGTCGTGTTATATTGAAAATATAACTGCGAAGCTGTATATACTGTATATTTTATGATACTCTAATGATGTGACATGGTCATATTTGTATAATCATAGTATTAGGGAATTAGACTACGAAGTATAACGTTTATCTTTTGAACTTCGTAGATATGTGTTTGAGGGTGAAAACGGTTTCTGCTGGTTTTGGTAATTTTGGGTGTGTGGGTGAGAAACGAATTTAAACCCTAAACTTTGTACTGCAAGGGAGTACTTTAGATTCGAGGGATCAATCTGTACAAATCCGGCCTAAACCAAGAAATGGTCGTTCTAGACTTGATTCGGTCACAAAGTGAAGGAGAAGGGTTGGTTTTGGGGAGGAAGCGAAGAAAGTGTTGAGACCAGAATAGTTGATTCGGGAAGAGTAGTTAGTTGTTTTACGACTTGTATTAGAAAGTGGGAAGCTACCAGATGGAGAGCTAACAAATGTTTTCTGAATATTGTATGCTCCTGACCTGAACTTGTTGTTCGATGGAAATAGGTAATGCCTATTTATACAAGCCGAAATGAAACGTACTCTAGTCTCATTAAGAAATGGAAAACGGGTGAGTAAATGGGAGGAGGTGGTAACCGGTAACGCCTGGAATTGATGTTCCATAAAAGAAAGCGTTTCACCATTATTCCCTGTATTTACTAACCGCCTCATCCTTATGACACTTTCTTATAATGGGCGTAGTGTACGCCGCACGTTGTAAAGCGCCAAACCCATACCCAATGAGCATCCCCCAGTTTGTGACATGCGTTGATGTCTCAAGTGTTTTCGTGGAAAACGTGTAGCACGTTGTTGTTTTACGGCAAGTTGAGCTTGGGAGACTTGCCGCTGTGGTGACCTTCGACGGCCGAGATTTTGTATCTTAAGAGGAAAGATAACCGTTGATTATTGCAACCCTTCGCTTGGTAGCCAGCGTCATGAAAGCATGGCCGACACGGATTTAACGTGGTTAGGCGTGGCCAAGCTAGGATTTTGACGTTGGGCCAAAAGTGGTCATGCGTTAGCCGGGTAACCTTGACACCGAGATCTCCGCATCTCGGATGGAAGGGTGGCCATTGATTGTTGCAACCCTATATTTTGCAGCCAATGGCATGCATGGTTTAGGGACCGGCATGGCTTAGCATAGTTTAGGCATGGCCAAAATTAGAGTTTTAGTATAAACCGTGATGTTTGGCCTTGGGCCGGAAGTTGACATGCGTTAGGTGGCAAACGTGAACGGTTGAGATCTGCATCTCAGATGGAAGGGAAAAATTGATTATTGCAACCCTTCGTTTGGTAGCCAAATGCAGCATGAAAGCATGGCCAGCATGGCTTTATCGTGGAGTGGATTCACCGGGCGTGTGTGGCTTGGAAGGGAAGCACTTTGCGCTTTGTTTAAATTAGGTTTGGTATGTTGAACCCTAATTAGCGCCCTTTACTAGAATCGGTGTAGAATTATCATACGGATCGGATTTTGATGGTTCGCCCTCCATTCCGTATTAAAAGAATTTCCTATCTCCCACGCGGGAATATTTAGGTTTTGATCTCGTTCTGGAGATGAAAACAGCCCTAAAGTAAAACTTAAGAAGAATTCTAAGGTTACCATGCGTTGTTTGGCAACCTTGAACGGATAGGATTCGTATCTAGGATGGAAAGGTGCCCGTTGATCGTCGCACGCCTTAGTTTTGGTAGCCGCAATAGGGAAGGCCGGCATGGCATGACGCGACAAGGCGGTTGGCATGCCATTAGCACATGTGGCATGGCATGCCTTGAGTGGTTTTGGCGTGGCCAAAACTAGGGTTTTGGGCCAAAGGTTACCATGCGTTGTTTGGCGACCTTGGACGGCTAGGATTTGCATCTACCTTTTCGAGCTCTTTCTTTTCTTTTTAGTCTACACTCAAAGAACATAATGACCTATAGTTTTGCAATGGTTACAAAATTTAGGAAGTTTAGAAATTCTTACCTCTTGTTCAAACTTGCCATATTTGGATTCTACCCACACTTTATTGGGAACCATTTGTGATACATCAATTTCAACCAATATACTTGTGTAATACCCAATTCCCTTTTTCAATGTTGTTTCATCAACTCGAATTGGTCTACCTAGAGTTCTTCCCATTACCATTAGAATATTTTCTAATCCGTATTCAATACTTAGACCAGGGAAGACAATCCATACAAAACCAAGAGAAGATTTTTGTAATTGGGTTTGAAATCACGCTCCCAAGCTTTGAGTTTAAGAACTTGTGTTTAAATTTCCAAGAATCCTCATAGACATACTTCATATCCTCACCATTATCCAACTTAATAATAAAAAACCTCTACCAATTGGGATGAATTGACAATTACCTTTAAGAAACCACAGTTTCGAAACTCGATTCTCGCAACACCAAACTTAAGTTTTACAAGATCTAATTGACCAATCAAACTATATTTCCATTCACTTAGACTGGCATCAATTTCCTCATCCGGAATAAATACTGAAGTACTAAAATATTGTTGAGATGAAGTAGCATCAGATCTGAAATTTTTTTATCATCTCAGAATCTGAAAAGTTTTTTGACTGATTCGACATGTTGTTACAGCTAAAAACAGCGAACCATTATTACAAAATAGAAAAAACACCTGAATTAATCACGAAACTGAAATCAAAATTCACTTGAGATGATGGATTGATAATGAAACACAAAAAACGATAAGAAAATTTTCACCGATTCTTGTCGCCGAGTTAGAGCTCAACTCAGTCCGATCCGACAAGATCCATTCTTCCTTAAACTTTGATGTATGACAAGTGTAATATATTTATAATATGATGTCAATTATTCTTATAAGGAGGTAGGATCCTTAAGGAGGGACCATAAAAAATTATGACTTATTCCAATATGGAGTTTATTCTTAAATATTGTTAGAGCAATGCTCGATCGAACTCGCAAGCGTTGCTATCTCAAGCTTGTTTGTCAATGTTAGTGATCAAAACTATAAGTCTTGATTTCTAGTCTACTTATAGTAATGTCTTGGATCTTGGACTGGGATAGATTGTGTAGTTGAGCATTAGACTTCACGGCGTTCATCAAATGAAGACGGAGAACTACTAAGGCGAGCTTGTGGAACTTCATCAACAAAAGGTATGTGGACACTAAAACTCATTTATCACTTGGAAAGTCTATTTTGACTGTATCTCCTATATTGAGACAAAATTCGTATTACGATAGTTTTCGACTATATACATTTGAGATTTCGAGCTGAGTTTAAATCGCTTACATATTTATAAAAATATGTGTTGGTAAGCTTTCGCTTCAACCAATTTCATCTTATATTCTTGACGAAAGTCAAAAGATAATCATGTGAAAATCTCCGAGTAACATCTTACATGGTTTGTGTGATACAATCATTTGGTGTAGTCTTGGAATGTTTCGTTATGATTATTTCAATAACTTGAAAATTGCTTTGATTCTAATAGTGCGTGAAAACGGCTATTGTCATCCTCTAAGAATGTTTCAATGATTGAAATAGAGTTTAGAACACTTAACCAACATTGGATTATAAACATGTTATGCAATCTTGCATATATGTGATACATGTCCGGGAACCATAGTATGCATACTCGTATGCGTACTTGAAGTTGTGAAATTCCGTGTACCAAGTACACATACCTGTACGCATACTTGCGTAAGGTATAGGTCCGAGAATTTCCTACGGGATTTGAAGTGTACTAAGTATGCGTACTCATTTGCAGACTGGCGAACCCAAACTCAGACCGCCTACTTAAGTATGCGTACATGTTTGCATACTTGAGTGGTTAAAGTTCTAAAATCGGTTGGCTCATGAACTAATACATTTATATATTAAGGAATGCATTCTTTGCAAACCGTGGCTATAATGTTCATGAATTGATTCGAGTGAATCAAACTGATTTTGCTTCAATTGTGTTCTTGTATACTTCTATGAGAATATAGCAATTGAACAACTCTTTAACTAGTTTCATTTGAGTCATTTGAACTAGTTATGGTTAAGATGAATAAGGTTGATATGAGAGTGTTCATATAGCTAACCTCGGTTAAATACGGTTGAGCCAACATGGTGTACACGTTTAGGTATGGTTACTAAACCTAAATGAAGGTACATTTCATTTGTGTATAAAAAGCTAAGTTCGATCTAACTATTGAAAGATATTAGCTTGAATCTAATCAGGTTTTCATCTAACGGTGAATATTGGATGCTTTGTTGCCAAGGTAATTTAGATTGCAAACCATGATTTGAAATCTATATAAAGGAGAACTCTAAAAACTGGGAAAAACTAATCCCCACACCTCCTGTGTGATACTAGTTGTATAAGCTAGAGTTGATTCTCCTTTAACCTTAGGTTTTTCATGAAACCCTGTAAGTTAACGACTTAAAGACTTCATTGGGATTGTGAAGGCAGCCCCAACTATTTTCTCCCGTAGTTGCGTGATCTGATCTTGCTTTTTCTATCTTGTTTGAGTACTATCTTCTCTAAGATTGGCTTAAGATTTAATCTCTGATAAGCAAGATAAAAAGTAGTCACAAACATCTTCGTCTCATCGTTTGTGATTCCACAATATCTAGTTTCGCTATAATACGTTTAAGATTATTATGAGGTTATTGATATTTCTAGGTTGTTCTTCGGGAATATAAGTCCGGTATATCAATTGGTTCCTGTTCACCTTGATTTATCAAAAGACGAAACAAAACTCGTAGGTATTTCTGTGAGAGACAGATTTATCTATTCCAATAGACTTTTCAGTGTGAAACAGATTTGTTTATCAAGTTTTCGACTTTGGGCCGTAGCAACTCTTGGTTGTGAGTGAGATCAGCTAAGGGAATCAAGTGCGTAGTATCCTACTGGGATCAGAGACTTAAGGAGCGTAACTATACCTTGAATCAGTGTGAGATTGATTAGGGTTCAAACCACAATCCAACCAAGTTCATTGGTAGTAGGCTAGTGTCCGTAGTGGCTTAATACAAAGGTGGTGTTCAAATCTGACTAGGTCCCGGGTTTTTCTCGCATTTGCGTTTCCTCGTTAACAAAACTTCTAATGTATGTGTTATTTCTTTTCCGCATTATATTTTGTTATATAATAGAAATATCACAGGTTGTGCGTTGAATCGATTAATTGGGAATCCAACCTTTGGTTGTTCATTGAAATTGATTGATTCTTGAACATTGGTCTTTGGTATCGTTCAAGTTGTTTCTCTTATATTCCATTGAGCATCGCAAATTCCTATTTGCTGATTGCAGATTGAATTAAGAGATAGAGATATAAAATTCTTTGATATACTTTTCTCTAGATTGAGTCTAACTGTCTAGTTGATTCTCTTGAAAATATATTAGAGTTTGTCTATTCAGATTACCAAGCGAAATATTAGGTGTGGTTGTTAGACCCCGCTTTTTCAATTGGTATCAGAGCAGGCAAACACGTTTAAGACCTCATAAGTCTGTGTTTGTAGCAATCTAACTCTATGGACAACAAGCTATCTCTATAAACGCACCTCCAGATCCAGGGATTTCTGAATTCTCTTCCATGACTGATTTAATAAAATCTGTAGAAGAAATTCTATCTAAACCTCCACCTGGTTTAAAATCCCTTGAAGTGTTTTCAGGGCTTGAAATGAAAACCGGAAAGCTTATCTCTTGATGTTGAGTTATACCTCCAGAAAGAACAAGAATCTCTTGATAAGCTAAATATAGTTGTGATGAATAATATTCATGTTGAGGTTGACATTGATTTACTAATCAGTTAGAGCAATGCTCCTCCTCTATGTAATCCAATTGGTTGTAGCAATCTAATTGATTTACATGAAGAGTTTATGTCCGAGTCTCCCGACCGCACGCCTCTAAGCATAAATATCTTCATTGGTCAATTCCTTATACTTCTGCACCATGATAATAGTATTGTACTCATTATGAAAAAGTGAGGACGTCTCTTCATAATAAAAGAGTTTCCCGTGCAATCGACTATTATCTCGCAAAAGACCGTTGGTTATAAGTTGTAAACGAAGAAATCGGAACACAACTTAAGTTCTTTGAGAAACTTGTAAAAACAATCCTTTGGGTTTCTCTTAATACCGTAAGATGTAAGAGTTGTTGGAAAGAAACTCTTTGTTGATGCCATGGTTAGCAAGACATTGTTCACCTCAACACAAATTGATTGTGTGGAAGTGCATTCTCACCAAGAGATTAGGCGTACATGTTGCGCTAGCTACGATTTATATCTTTGGTAAGGTCAGTAGAATTCAATTAGATTCTTCTAAAAGGTATGTCTATAAACTTGAGCAAGATTTGTGTTTTTATCATTTCCTTAGAGTACTTATAATTATCCATGTACCTTGCTTATCGTTCATTTCTACATAACTTGATATGTGTTTAAGGTTTTGAAATGTTTAGGTTTGAAAATAGTAGTTCGGGATGTTTGGACTTCATGGTACACATACCAAGTATGCATACCACCATTTAAAATCAAAATCCAGGGGTTTTTGTACGCATACCCGTTTGCATACTTCTCCAGGTCACGAAAATTCGTTTGCAAACCCGTATGCATACTCGAACTCGGAATGAACTCATTCTTTTTGCATCTCTTCCTCTCTAAGTTTTCTTCCATGACCGATTTAATAAAATCAGACAAGAAATTCAATCTAAACCTCCACCTGGTTTAAAATCCCTTGAAGTGTTTTCAGGGTTTGAAAAGAAACTGGAAATATTATCTCTTGATGTTGAGTCATACCTACAGAAAGAACAAGAATCACTTGATAAGCTAAATCTAGTTTTGATGAATAATGTTCATGTTGAGGTTGACATTTATTTACTAATCAAAGGAGAGCAATGCCCTCCTCTCGTGTAATCCAATTGGTTGTAGCAAACTAATTGATTTACATGAAGAGTTTATGTCCGAGTCTCCGACCGCATCACCTCTAAGCATGAATCACTTCATGGTCAATTCCCCGATACTTCGTACCAAGATAATAGTATTGTTTCTCCTTATGAAAATGTGAGGAGAGTTTCCCTGTGAAATACTGAATATTATCTGCAAGGACTGTTGGTTAAAAGTTGTAAACTAAGAAATCAGAAACACAACTGTCTTATGCTCTTTTTAAGTTCTTTGAGAAACTTGTAAAAACATTCCTTTGGGTTTCTCTCAATATTGTAAGATGTAAGAGTTGTTTGAATGAAACTCTTTTTTGGTGCCATGGTTAGCAAGACATTGTTCACCTCAACACAAATTGATTATGTTGGAAGTGCATTCTCACCGAGAGATGCATGCTCTTGCATTCTCACCAAGAGATGCCCTCCTATGTATACTGTGAGGGAAGCACGAGAATCGGGGGCGTACGTGTTGCGTTAGGTACGATTTTGAATCTTTGGTAAGGCTGTAGAATTCAATTGGATTCTTCTAAAAGGTATTTCTATAAAGTTGAGCAAGATTTGTGTTTTTATCATTTGCTTAGAATAAATATTATGATCCATGAACCTTGCTTATCGTTCATTTCTACCTAACTTGATATTTGTTTAAGGTTCTGAAATGTTTAGGTTTGAAAATAGTAGTTCGGGATGTTTGGACTTCATGGTACACCTACCAGGTATGCATACCACCATTTAAAATCAAAATCCAGGGGTTTTAGTACGCATACCCGTTTGGATACTGCTCCAGGTCACGAAAATTCATTTGCAAACCCGTATGTATACCGGCCTGTAGATGTCGATTTTCGGTAAACTTATTTTGGCCGTAACTTCTTCGTCCGAACTCAGAATGACCTCATTCTTTTTCATCTCTTCCTCTATGAATTCTCTTCCATGACTGATTTATCAAAATCAATAGAACAAATTCTATCTAAATCTCCACCTGGTTTAAAATGCCTTGAAGTGTTTTCATGGCTTGAAAAAGAAACCGGAAAGCTTATCTCTTAATGTTGAGTCATACCCCGTAAAGAACAAGAATCAATTGATAAGCTAAATCTAGTTTTGATGAATAATATTAATGTTGAGGTTGACATTGATTTAATAATCATTGAGAGCAATGCTCCTCCCTCGTGTAATCCAATTGGTTGTAGCAAACTAAGTGATTTACATGAAGAGTCTATGTCCGAGTCTCCCGACCGCATCACCTCTAAGCATGAATATCTTCATTGGTCAATTCATGATACTAGTACCAAGATAATAATATTGTACTCCTATGAAAAAGTGAGGACGTCTCTTCATATTAAAAGAGTTTCCCGTGAAATACCGAATATTATCTCGCAAGGACTGTTGGTTAAAAGTTGTAAACTAAGAAATCAGGAACACAACTGTCTTATGCTCTTTTTAAGTTCTTTGAGAAACTTGTAAAAACAATTCCTTTGGGTTTCTCTCAATATTGTAAGATGTAAGAGTTGTTTGAATGAAACTCTTTTTTGGTGCCATGGTTAGCAAGACATTGTTCACCTCAACACAAATTGATTATGTTGGAAGTGCATTCTCACCGAGAGATGCATGCTCTTGCATTCTCACCAAGAGATGCCCTCCTATGTATACGGTGAGGGAAGCACGAGAATTGGGGCGTACATGTTGCGTTAGGTACGATTTTGAATCTTTGGTAAGGCTGTAGAATTCAATTGGATTCTTCTAAAAGGTATTTCTATAAAGTTGAGCAAGATTTGTGTTTTTATCATTTGCTTAGAATAATTATTATGATCCATGTACCTTGCTTATCGTTCATTTCTACCTAACTTGATATGTGTTTAAGGTTCTGAAATGTTTAGGTTTGAAAATAGTAGTTCGGGATGTTTGGACTTCATGGTACACCTACCAGGTATGCATACCACCATTTAAAATCAAAATCCAGGGGTTTTAGTACGCATACCCGTTTGGATATCGCTCCAGTTCACTTAAAATTCATTTGCAAACCCGTATGTATACCGGCTCGTAGATGTCGATTTTCGGTAAACTTATTTTGGCCGAATTTTCTTCGTCCGAACTCGAGAATGACCTCATTCTTTTTCATCTCTTCCTCTATGAATTCTCTTCCATGACTCGATTTATCAAAATCAATAGAACAAATTCTATCTAAATCTCCACCTCGGTTTAAAATGCCTTGAAGTGTTTTCATGGATTGAAAAGAAACGGAAAGCTTATCTCTTAATGTTGAGTCATACCTCCAGTAAAGAACAAGAATCAATTGATAAGCTAAATCTAGTTTTGATGAATAATATTAATGTTGAGGTTGACATTGATTTAATAATCATTGAGAGCAATGCTCCTCCTCTGTGTAATCCAATTGGTTGTAGCAAACTAAGTGATTTACATGAAGAGTCTATGTCTAGAGTCTCATTTGCATCACCTCTAAGTATGAATCTCTTCATTGGTCAATTCATGATACTCATTACCAAGATAATAGTATTGTACTCCTATGAAAAAGTGAGGACGTCTCTTCATATTAAAAGAGTTTCCCCCGTGCAATACCGACTATTATCCGCAAAGACCGTTGGTTATAAGTTGTAAACGAATAAATCAGAACACAACTTACGTTCTTTGAGAAACTTGTAAAACAATCCTTTGGGTTTCTCTCAATATTGTAAGATATAAGAGTTGTTGGAAAGAAACTCTTTCTGGTGCCATGGTTAGCAAGACATTGTTCACCTCAACATAAATTGATTGTGTTGGAGAATGCATTCTCACCGAGATATGCATGCCCTGCTATGTATACATGAGGGAAGCACGAGAATTGGGGCGTACATGTTGCGTTAGGTACGATTTTGAATCTTTGGTAAGGATGTAGAATTCAATTGATTCTTTTAAAAGGTATGTCTATAAACTTGAGCAAGATTTATGTTTTTATCATTTGCTTAGACTACTTATAATGATCCATGTACCTTACTTATCGTTCATTTCTACCTAACTTGATATGTGTTTAAGGTTCTGAAATGTTTAGGTTTGAAAATAGTAGTTCGTGATGTTTGGACTTCATGGTACACATACCAGGTATGCATACTACCATTTAAAATCAAAATCCGGGGGTTTTAGTACGCATACCAGTTTGCATCGCGCTCCAGTCACGAAATTCATTTGCAAACCCGTATCATTTGCTTAGACTACTTATAATGATCCATATACCTTGCTTATCGTTCATTTCTACCTAACTTGATATGTGTTTAAGGTTCTGAAATGTTTAGGTTTGAAAATAGTAGTTTAGGATGTTTGGACTTCATGGTACACATACCAGGTATGAATACCACCATTTAAAATCAAAATCCAGGATTTGTACGCATACCAGTTTGCATACAAGCCTGTGTCACGAAAATTCATTTGCAAACCCGTATGTATACCGGTCAGAATGTCGATTTTCAGAAACTTATTTTGGCCAGTAACTTCTTCGTCCAAACTCTAATGACCTCATTCTTTTTGCATCTCCTCCTCTTTGAATTCTCTTCCATGACTGATTTAATAAAATCAGAAGAAATTCTATCTAAACCTCCACCGGTTTAAAATGCCTTGAAGTGTTTTCGTGGCTTGAAAAGAAACTAGAAAAGCTTATCTCTTGATGTTGAGTTATTCCTCTAGAAAGAACAAGAATCTCCTGATAAGCTAAATCTAGTTTTGATGAATAATATTCATGTTGAGGTTGACATTGATTTACTAATCAGTGAGAGCAATGCCCCTCCTCTGTGTAATCTAATTGGTTGTAGCAAACTAATTTATTTACATGAAGAGTTTATGTTTGAGTATCCTGACTGCATCACCTCTAAGCATGAATCACTTCATTGGTCAATTCTCGATACTTCATACCAAGATAATAGTATTGTTTCTCCTTATGAAAAAGTGAAGACGTCTCTTTGTATCAAAAGAGTTTCCTCGTGCAATCTTTTGAATATTATCTCGCAAAGACTCGTTGGTTTTAAGTTGTAAACTAAGAAATCAGAACACAAACTGTCTTATGCTATTTTTAAGTTCTTTGAGAAACTTGTAAAAACAGTCCTTTGGGTTCTCTCAATACTGTAAGATGTAAGAGTTGTTGGAAAGAAACTCTTTCTTGGTGCCATGGTTAGCAAGACATTGTTCACCTTCACAAAAATTGATTGTGTTGGAAGTGCATTCTCACCGAGATGCATGCCCGGCTATGTATACGGTGAGGGAAGCACGAGAATTGGGGCGTACATGTTGCGTTAGGTATGATTTTGTATCTTTGGTAAGGCTGTAGAATTCAATTGGATTCTTCTAAAAGGTATTTCTATAAACTTGAGCAAGATTTGTGTTTTTATCATTTGCTTAGAGTAATTATAATGATCCATGTACCTTGCTTATCGTTCATTTCTACCTAACTTGATATTTGTTTAAGGTTCTGAAATGTTTAGGTTTGAAAATAGTAGTTCGGGATGTTTGGACTTCATTGTACACATACCAGGTATGCATACCACCATTTAAAATCAAAATACAGGGGTTTTAGTACGCATACCCATTTGCATACTGCTCCAGGTCACGAAAATTTCGTTTGCAAACCCGTATGCATACCGGCTCGTAGATGTCGATTTTAGTAAACTTATTTTGGCCGTAACTTCTTTGTCCGAACTCGGAATGACCTCATTCTTTTTGCATTCTCTTCTTCTCTGAATTCTCTTCCATGACTGATTTAATAAAATCTGTAGAATAAATTCTATCTAAACCTCCACATGGTTTAAAATCCTTTGAAGTGTTTTTAGGGCATGAAAAGAAACTGGAAAGCTTATCTCTTGATGTTGAGTTATACCTCCAGAAAGAACAAGAATCTCTTGATAAGCTAAATCTAGTGACTTACCACTGTACTAAGGTGACATCCACAATTCATAAACACTAAAACATATAGACATCATAAAGAAACTTACCTGGTGGTTAGATATACTACGAAATCAGGTACACCAGGAGAAGACTTCTTGAATTTGTTGTTAGGTAAATACAAATCAAAAACTGGTTTTGCTGAGATGTTCATTTGCATATTTCTGAAACCATCAGTAATTTCGAACCCCTCTTCCAATTCGTTGACTGATATTCCACTGCTGTATTTTGAGTCCCCGACACAAGTAGGAGTAGAGGGGTAATTCTCATTCTTCAAGGTCCACTGAACACCATGACGACCAACAATATATCCACGTGACTTCAAGTGCTTATAAACCAGGAAAGAATCCCAAGTACACCCGTTCCCCCTCGTTGCCATGAAATACATATCCGTTAAAGAAAGCACCATATCATCGCATCGTTAACGACAAGCAATGCTCCTTTTTCAACCATGAACCTACAAGAACATACAGAGAGAGTAGAGAGTATTAATATTTTTATTAGTAGGTGAATACTATAGCGAATTCCAATTTAAACACAAATGCTCCAAAATTAACAAAGATGACACCAAAAAAAATATAATAAAACACACTTACAATGTCTCCTCAATCGATAAATAAATTGTACTGTATTACTGTTTCTAACAATTCCTATTGTAATCCAACATCTACCTTTGTGTTCTAACACCTCCACCATTCTCATCTCCGAATCCCAACGTGCCTTGGATTTAGGTTTCGTGAGGATATAGAGAGTTGAACAAACAAACTAATAATCAAACATGGGGAAACTAAGTAATGTAAAAAAATTCATGTCAATTAAAATTTCAAACCCGCAGATTGGTAACCTAGGAATGAAACTAGACATAGTAAGATGCTCGTCGTCGTCGCTGTCTAGTAAATCAATTTCTGAATCTTGTGTTCTATCGTAAGAAACTTCCCGATCCCTAAACTCCATCCTGCCGACCTTTAAAAGAATCGTTAGTACACCCTCCGCCTCTAAATATGGCGTGTGTTTGTGTGTAATTTACACACAAACCTGTCTATCTTTTAAAGATGGAGGTAGTATTTCTACTTCTAACTTGCAAAGAGTTTGGTAGTTTCCCAATTGACGACAACCATAAAGTGAAAACACTTTATTTATAAGCGTATAATAGTCGGAAATGATAAACATCCCGAGGATGCTATCCCGCAAAGTGTCCCGCGTGACACAAAAATATTGGACCCACCACCATAAAAGGCGACCCTGTTAATCAATGCAGCCGATGGGGCCCAGAATCTGTGTCTGTCGGTAATATAGTGCGGGATTTTGAATCGGTCAATGTATTACTACTCTATAATAGTTGCCTTTTATTTTAATGGGGAAAAAAAGTTGCCTAGTAGGGATACGAATTTATGAAAGAGTATTCCTTGCATCGCAAGAAATCGCAGATTTCAAATATGTCACTAAGTAAGGGTTTGTGAAGGCCTTTTTAAATGAGTAATCCTCACTGAAATCCCAATGTTCAAGTCAACCCTTACAGACATACAAGTTTTCAGTCATCCTCCATTGACGGACAAACTATTTTGTCCTTCTATATTTATTAAGTTTCATTTTTTTTCTTGCCGTCTCTACCCCTCAATCATAGTTAGTAAGCTAACCGTAGTTAGCCCATCCTTCAACTCAAATTCTTCACGGGTGGCTCCAAATTCTTCACCTGAGGATGCCTTGAGGGACATGAAAGTTCAATAAATCGAAGAATCATGGACTAGTTCGACTATTGGATCCATAGACAAAGTGGAAATTTCAAGAGAGAGAATGACTTAATTCGAAGAAGCGAAGACGTAGCCTACAATGGGGACTAGTTCGGACATCGGATACATAGACGAAGTGGAAATTTAGTAGAGAATGAGTTAATTCGAAGAAGATAAGACGTAGCCTACAATGACGCAGAGGAAACAAAGCGAAACCATGTAAAAGATGTTTAGCAGAAAGTGCATCTGCTTCTCTAAATTGTAGTGGGTGGTTGATTTTCTTGTTATTTTTTGTAATGTATTTCCACTTCTTATTTGTTTCGGGTTTAATTCGTATTGAATTCTCTTTGATTGCAAGAGTTGAAGTCTGAGGTCCATAGTTTTTTGTCTCCATCCACCTAAAGATTAAACAATCTTCTCCTCCTTACGGTCTATTTTTTTTTCTTTGTTCTTTTTGATGCCGATGAGATTCCGACTAAGGTCACTGGTATTGTCATCATCTACCAGTGTACTACGGTCTGTAATATCAACCAATAATTTACCAGTGTACTAGAGTCACTAATATCGGCGTTTAATAGTTTTACTAGGCGACCTCATGACTGCAATAACTAAAAACATATTAGCATGAAATTTATGGGAGAAAGTCATTGCAGTTAACACCACCATTTTATAAATGAATGAAGATATATGCCGACGCTCATTTTGTTTTATAACTCATTTGAGAGATTATGATCATTCAACCATCGGGTTGGCGCGTTCTTCACTTTTGACGGTGGCCATATCAATTCTTGTGAGGATGGTATTCAACACAGATATGCAACCACTTGTAGTGCATATTGTGTTTCATACAAATCCTATAAAATAAATTGGGTGACTCCACAACACGGACATATAAATTTCAATGAGTACCTTATTTGTGAAGGTACCATAAATTATGAGGGCAAATCACTTTGAGGGTAGTATAAATTTAATTAGGTACCCGTATCAGTCTGTAGCATAAAATTTAATGAGTACATTGTTTTAAGTTCCAACGGGATTGGTCTGTGGTTCGGTTTGTTTGTGGAACATGATATATTAAGGAGGTGATGGACTAAGCTGGAATCGCACAGGATTCCACAAATATATCTGTCTGCTGACAATTCAACAAAATTTTTTTCTGTAATTCGGAGATATCCTTCCAACAACAAATGCACGTCATGTCTTCCAGAGTTAAACTTTAGAGAACATATGTCATGTTATAGAGTACAAAAAGTAATTAGGGCAATTCTTATGTCGAACTTCAATAGTCTACTCTGGAATACATGACGTGAAGACGACTAATGTTACAAGTTCACCAATTTAGGGGATGGATGAATCATTAACCTACTACCATCATTATTGGTGAAACTGTAAACTGTAAAATTGCTTCATAAGAAAAATGGTAAAAATTGCAGCTTACAAGCACAAGTCTATTGCTTCCTATTTATCACACCATCAAGCTAAATTACCACAAATAGTTGAGGGGGAAAAAACAAGAGAAAAATGGGAAGATGGCTAATTACAACATGTCTAGATAGAGTAGGAAAACTACTTTATCAAGGGAGGGAAAAATAAAAACTAATGTTACAACTGGTCCAGACTCCAGATATAGTAGGAAAAAACTAGTACTTGTTTTTCATGGTTGCAAGACAGCTTTTTTTATAAGGGGGGCTTAAGCGCCAGTTGATCTCTTGAGCTTTTGACCATCTTGGTTCAATCCAAGTAACCATTTGTATCATAAAAATTATTAGCGTAATGGCGAGTCCCGAAAAAGTGATAATTACTGCTTCTCTTGTATAACATGTACTTGGGAACGGAGAAAGTATATTATACACACAACTTCCATCCGAAGCTTATGTCAACTTCCATCGTAAGATGATAAAGTATTTCCCATGGAAGCTTTGGAAAATCATCATTGTTTTTGGATTGAGGAAGGACTGATATTAATATTGTTCTTAATAAACTAAAACTACACAGCCGCAACAATCTCCAGGATTTAACGGGGATTAAGAAAACCTATATATAAGGACTAACTAGGGTTTGAGTATTAACTATGATTAAGGGGTAAAAAAGGAAGAAAAAAGTAAAACTTATTAAAAAAAGACGGACAAAATCGCCTTTTCCGTCAATATGGGATGACTGGAAACTTGTCTGTCTGTGAAGAAAGACTGAAAAGTTGGGATTTGAGCGACGATTGCTCTTTTTAAATGAAGCTGTATTACAAACATCCCTAAAAGTGGTACCCAACAATGTTATATATTGTAAGATGTTAATCCAAATTTGTTATAGAAGTCGTCAAATAAATGGAGTTCTAAATGGTTAGTGGGCAGGTGTTTGTCTCTTGGCAAAAAGGTATTGCTGGTCGAGATCAGCTGTTTCTTATATCATTTAGGTGGTGAGTTCTAATCTGGTCATTTGGAGCCAAACATTTCTTCTATTCTATAACGAAGCAGTATTTATCTCGAACTCAAAACCAAAAACAATGTTCATCTTAAAAAAATACTTATTTTATTTCTTTTCCGTTAATATATCATTTAGATTCTAGTTTTTTTTCTTGATGAGAAAAGAAAATATATTAATCAAGCAATAAAATACATCAACTTTACAATGTCATTCTTTTCAAAAATATTGGACATCAGACTAGATTGAGATATCCTTATCTGAATTTGGGAAGATATATGTTGAAGATTTTTTCACGAGCTTCTTTTGCAATGTGATCTCATTGTTGAGTTAAACCTTCTTTGATGTATTTCACTTGAGCTCGAGGTAGAGTTTGCAAAAATTTTGTGTCTTCATTATTGTGTTATCCGCGTTCCAACTGGGATTTTTTCCTCCTTATTGATTGTCTCCGCTAACATCTTGCAAAATAAGAACTAAAGTGACAAGAGAGATAGAATATTTTCACTTAGCCATGAAACCGCTTTCAATAAGGCTTTTGACTCTACGTGGAAGGCTGATAAGGCCCTATCTCGCTCCAGCTTGCAATGTGCATAAAAGTTTCGTTGTACCGCTGAATATAAGATAAAAGCATAACCCATAGTTGAATTTTCCTTTTTGAATGCCGCATCTATGAATAATATCCAAATTCAAGATACGCTTTGACCATTTATCCATGTAATCTATATTTGGTTGAATCCTTTTGCTCTTCTTGATATTCTCTTGTGGATATTGTAGCATGAATTTGTTTATTTGCTCAATAAGAGAATTAGGGTTTGGGTTTATTTTATCGAAGATTACTGAACATCGATATTTCCATATGAACCAGGATATTGTTGCAATCCTTCCTGAATAGTCGGTGAATTCCGTATCGATATCCATTCTTTAATCCATTCCATCATAGATTCTCAGATTGATTCTAGTATTAATCGCATCTAAAGAGAGGCCGAACCAAATCTCTCTAGCAAAAGGGCAAGCCCGTATTAGGTGATATTCTTTTCGTCGATTTTGTATCACACATCGCGGGCATTCTCATGATGAATTCCTCATTATGGGCTCCTAATCTAGCATTGGTCGGAAGAGCTTTGAGCTAATTTCCAAATGAACAATTTTATCCTTGGAATTACATTAATTTTCCATATTTTTTTTTCCCATGGAAACTCGCCCGGAAATGGAGTTTTCCGGTCTTGGTTTATGAGGAAGGTGTAAACATTTTTCGCCGAGAAGATTCAGGAACCGTGGTGTTGCCATCCGATTTTATCCGGTTCTTGGATATTTGGCGATATGGCTAGATTTTCTCTTTAATATTATGGGTGAACAATGTATAAAGTTTCTCTCCGTCCCAAACTTCATCTTGTGTAATTAGTTCACTTACCTTTTGTGGGATTGGGTCCGTTAAACCCGTTGGTTTTGGAATATTGTTTTTCGATGGTAACCATTTATCTTCCCAGCATCTTTACCTCCATTTTTAACTTGCCAAACGAAATTTCCCTTGATTAGGTTTAGCCCTTTGTGGATGCTTGTCCATATCCATGATAGATTCGAGGTTCTAGTAGCTTCTAGTGGGTGATCGTTAGGAAAGTATTTGGCTTTCAATAATCTTGCCCATAGTTGGTTATGTTCTCGAGATTAGTCTCTAGCCGCTTTTGTTAGAGAGAAATGTTGAAAAGATGCGGGTTTTTTATTCCTAGACCTCCTTGTGTGATAGGTTTGCGAGATATTTCCCTGTGCTTTAAAATATCCTCCTTTATTTTTATTCTTATCCTTGTTCCACCAGAAATCTCTTTGTATCTTATCCAATTGATCTAAGGTTTCCTTTGGGAGTTTTAGAATTTGCATTTGATATGTAGGAAACCCTTGTAAGACTTATTTTATTAGAACCGTTCTTCCCGGCTTGTGAAAGAAGTTTAGATTTCCAACCTTGGCAAGGTGTGTCATAATATTTTTTTAGAAGCGCTCAAAATTTTCCTTTTTATTTATTTATCGAAAAAGAGCGGAGTACCCAAATATCTATCATTTTTTGTCATCAGAGGGACTTTTAGGATCTTCGCAATTATTTTCTCATGTTTCGGATGGATTTTTTTACTGAAAAAAATACCGGATTTCTGAAGATTTATCATTTGACCAGTGATCACCCCAAATCTTGATAGTATGTCAAGAAGGTATTTTGCCTCCCCTAAATCCGCTTTAGTGAAAAGGAAACAATCATCGGCAAAGAAAAGGTGGGAGATGTTGGGGGAATTTTTGTTTATTTTCAGGCCCGAATTTTTTTTTTCTCCAAAACCGAATTTTCTAGAGTCTAGAGAGAATCTCCATGCATATAAGGAATAGGTATGGGGAGAGGGGGTCGCCTTGTCTTAATCCCCGAGAGGTTTTTGAAAGTAGGCCCCGATGAGCCGTTAAGAAGAATAGAGAATGAAGTGGTGGATATACATTGCATAATGAGATTTATCAAAGTTGAATTGAAGCCTAGAGCCGAGAGAGCAAATTTGATAAAATTCCATTCCAATCTGTCAAAAGATTTCGAAAGATCTAATTTTAGAGCGAGGTGTCCTTTTTGAGATTTCGAGGTTTTCATTATGTGGATAAGTTCATGAGCGATGATGATATTGTCGGTGATTTGTCTGTGGTAAGAATGTGTGATTGGTTAGGGGATATTATTTTATTCAAAATCTTTGAGGAGATTTGAAAGAATTTTAGAAATTATTTTATAGATTGTATTACTTAGATCGATGGGTCTAAATCCGACTGTGTTTGAGGGGTGGATGTCTTTGGAATAAGAGTTATGAAGGAATGATTTAACTTTGGGTCCGTGTAACTTGATTTGAAAAAAATTGACCGAGTTTGTAATATCTCGGGTCCCAACGTGACCCAATTAGCTTTAAATCCGGTTGGTAGCCATCCGACCCGGGCTCCCCATTGGTTCATACTCAAGCAAAGTGTTCCAAATTTCTTTCTCTGTGGGAATAAAAGTTAAAAGGGAGTTTTCTTCTATATAGATACAAGGAGTTATAATGTTTGAAAGATCTTCCGCATACTGCGAGGTTCCTATATTGGAGAAGTGATTGAGAAGAAGCGAATAGATTTGATCTCTTTCTGAAATCCATAGTCCTGAAGGCTCCCTAAGAGAATGGATATCATTAATTCTTTTCCTATTAGATGCAAAAGCGTGGAAGTATTCAGTGTTTTGGTCATATTCCTTGAAAAATTTATCTCTAGAGAGTTGGTGGTAGTAGTCATTTTTTATTTTGTACCAGTTCCCTAGTTCTTCTTGTAATTTTCTAATTTTATCTAGGTTTGTAGAATAGTTTCTAGTTTTATGGAGAGCATCAATCCTAATATTTAGGGATTTTATCTTTTTATGAATATTCCCGAAAACATCAGTGTTCCATTGGGTAAGGTCAGAAGAAAGGAGGTTAAGTTTGGAGTAGAGGTTATTATTTTTATCATCCCTAGAATGATGATTCCAAGAATTAACTATCATGTCCGAAAAAGTGGGGTGTGTGAGCCAGGATCTAATACATCTAAAGGGTTTTGGCAAGGTTTGTTTATCTGGGTGTGAGTCTAGTAAAAGAGGGGTATGATCATACCCTACTCTAGTGAGGTGACTCACCTTTGTATCGGGGAATTCCTGTGTCCATTGAACCGATGTGAGTGCTCTGTCAATTCTTTTGCTTATGTTGGCTTCCCCTTGTCTGTTATTTGACTAGGTGAAAGGAGATCCCTCGTAACCTGCATCTTGTAGCCCTAAGGATTCGATTGTATGAATTATGAAAGATTTGCTGCTGGAACTAGATTTATTTCCTCCTTGTTTCTCGTCCGGATCAAGTATCACATTTAAGTATCCAATTAGTAGCCAAGGTTTACTGAAATGCTTCGCTGTATTAGCAATGTAGGACCATTGCTCAATTTTGTCTTCTGCTTCCACTGCACCATAGACACATGTTAAGATGACTTTTTTTCACCAATTTTTGTATCAAAGTTGCAAACATTTAGGTTTAAAAAAGATTCATTTCTATATTGTTGTCCAAGAATCGCTAACCCTTTTGCAATTCCCACGTACTATAAACCAATCAAAAACTCGAGATTTAAAAAAAAAAAAGGTTCTATTTTAGATATTGGCTTTGGTTTCCGATAAAAACTATATCGGGTTTATAATAAGCATTTAGGTGATTAAAATGGTCTTAAGTTATTGGAGTTCCAATACCTGACATTCCAAGCTTAGAACCCTCATATTCAAGGTAAAAACTAGAGAGCATGAGGAAATAGACTAAGACTCAAGGAAGATTGATAGAGAGTTGCTGTGGCTAACCCAAAAAAGGCCTTTCACAAAAAAGGGAGCTTGAAAAATGTACCCGCCGTAATACCAAAACAAAGCAATGGAGTTTAAACTAGCAGCAAAAGGCAAAAAGTAGAGAGTGACTGAGAATACAAGAATCGAAACAGATCAAAAACGGTTAACTGAAGAATGGCTGACAAAAATCGGCAGGGCTTTAAATTTAATTATAAAGATAACACGAAATCCGACTGAAAGTAATTAAACCTTAGATAAAACTCAACAAAAAACTTCCCAGGAGAGAAGAAGCAAACACGCTCTAAAACTTTTAAGGGGAACAATATAAGGGATACCAAAAGAGATAAGCAAAGATTTACATCAAGCAAGCGTAAATTGCGTAAACTAAAGGAAACTATATTACAAATCGTAAAAAGAAGAAATATTACGTGGTGAGAAAAACAAAATTACGGAGGTACTAAATATATACTAGGAAGCACTATAATACAGGGAAATGAACTAACAGAAAAGCAAAACCTAAAGTTTAAGAACGAAATAAAGAAAAATAAATACAAGACAGGAAACTTGGAGAGAATACAAACAGAATAGCATATAAGCCCTAATGGTTTCTCGATTTTGTTGTTAGATATGGATGTTCATTTTGTGAACTGGGAGTCGCCATTATTTTCGCAGACCCAGGCTGGATTGGCCTTTGAACCATCTAAGTGGCTGTTCCATGAAATTGACAGTAGATTCAATGATTATGACATTTCTCGCCTTTGTTGCTTCATTGTTTCTTCCCCCTTCATTAATCCTCATTCTTTTTGATGCTGGCACACATCGTCTTCATTGAAATACTTCTCCATTGAGTTCCAATAGTTCCAGTAGTCTTGTTCAGCTTGAGATAGTTGATGCTGTGAAGAGGAAGGCACACTATGTGTATCCTGGGTCGTTCATGACTAGGTAAAGTGGAATGGTCTAAGAAGTCCAAGATGTTATGCACTTGTTAAAAAGTCGCAAGATGCGCGCTTTTGTCTTCTTGACTTGTTATCTCTACATCTAATTCTCTTTGAATATCAGTGAAAGTTACTTCTGAGGCTAGAGAACTAGTTGAAGAAGAGGTCAAGAGTCCTCATTCCATTCCATACCTACTTGCTCCATTTGGACTTCCTCCAAATTATCATAAGCAAAGGGATCATGATTTTGAGCCTCATCTTCTTGGTGTTGCATTGGAGCTTCCATTTCAACTTGTTGTTGTTGGAGCTCTTCATGGCAGTAATTTCAAATCTTACACATTCACCGATTTTATGGCCAATCGATCACGCAACTACAAAACAATGATGGGAAGTTATGAATTCAAAGCTCACTCCCATTATAAAAACCAAGAGCTGCCGATTAATCTAAAAACGTATTGGTTCCCTAATATTGACTAAAGCTTTTAAACTGTTTTGCTTTTTAATTGTTTCACCATGTGTGCTTGGCATGGCGATGTTTCTCAACTCTCCGATCAACTACACAATTCTCTGGTTTTAAGCAATGGTAATGATTTTTGTCCTAAGCCAAATTATCCCATATCGTTTTCAAAATAACAAAGTGACTATGGACGAAAGCACTATTCGGGGTAGGTTTATTGCTCCAATCCCAGCTAAAAGGAATACTTTTGATATCTCCAAAGCCCTTTCTTTTCTTTGGAAAGTAAGAGGTAGGATATCAGTCAAGAGAACTAGTAGAAGTCGTTTTGCTGTTCTTCTTATTAGGTTTGAATATGAGCATGAGATGAATAGAATTCTATCACTAGATATTTGGACAAATGACCCCATTTTCCGTAAAGTCATTGGGTGATGATACCAGTGAAATGTATTCAAAACTTGTCAGCATCAAATTCGAAGGAAGAGAAAAAAAATTCATTGGCTGCCCTAATCAATATTATTTGTTGCTCTAGTAGTTCCTCTCCGCCAATCATACCGTTTCCCCAAACCTATAAATAAAAAAACCAAAAAATTCCCAATTCTCCTCCACCAAATTTTCATCTCTCTCAAATCTCAACAATGGCACCGAAGGCAGAGAAAAAACCATCAACAACAGAAGAAGATCAACAACAGGAAGAGAAAAAATCATCATCACCAGCACCATCACCAGCAGAAAAGAAACCTGCCAAAGCAGAGAAACGCTTACCAGCAGTAACAAAAGAAGGATCTGGTCTGATCGAGAAAAAGAAGAAAAAAATGAAGAAAAGCAATGAGACATACAAGATCTATATATTCAAGGTTCTGAAACAAGTGCATCCAGATATTGGGATCTCAAGTAAAGCAATGGGAATAATGAATAGTTTCATTAATGACATTTTCGAGAAATTAGCCCAAGAATCGTCAAGATTGGCTAGGTACAATAAGAAGCCTACGATTACATCGAGGGAGATCCAGACATCTGTTCGGCTCGTTCTTCCTGGGGAGTTGGCGAAACACGCTGTTTCGGAGGGTACTAAAGCTGTTACCAAATTTACTAGCTCTTGATTCAATTAGGGTAATAAGTAATAATTTCCTGGTGAAAAGTTAATGTGAATTTTTGCTGGTGAAAAATCATGGTGAATTTTGTCTAATAATAATAGGGTGAATTTAGATCCGTATTTGATTGATGAAATTGAAGTTTTGTTTTTTTGTTCATTGGATTGGAATAATTGTACTTATCTTGTTGGATAAAATTTTAAAGTGTTGTTCTTTTTGTCATCTGGTAAAATTTGTGATAGACATTATGCGAAAACATGACATCGTGGATATGCAGAAACACGTAGATGTGAATCATTGTCGACATTATCTGTCGACGTATAATTGAGATATTGTAATTTAACATGTTACAGGTGGAGATGGGTATGAAAATAATCCAGTCATAAACGAGGTACGGATTTTAAGATAATATAAATCTAGGTAGGTGCAATGTATCACATGGTATCGTGCTTCCCACCGCTACAACTGTTGCTTAGTGTAATCCTTGTATGAAATTTGGTATACAATTCTTATTTTCCTTTGTGCTCTTGATAAGTTGAGAATACTTCTATACGTTTGGAAACAAGTTTTTGTTGTTAGAGAGTCTTGTAAACTCTGATATTACGAAAATTTTCATAGCAGTCTAAGCATAGTAGATCCTTTCATATACTAAAAATTCATTTTATTTATGTACTTGTATGTTAGAAATTTAAGATCTCTTGTATGAATATTGAGATTTTATGACGTAGAAAAGTTCAGGATCTCGAATACTTCCTCGTAACAAAGTCTTATTATAATTTGTAAGATACTTTGGTTCCAATTCATTATTCAGGAGTTTACTGTAAAGTGATCTTGTTAATTTAAGTTGGGTGTAACTGGTTGGAGAGAGGCATAAGGAGACAATTCAAAAGGTCATGGATTGTGTAAATTTACGGGACGAAGAAGCACCTCTGATTCCTGAGAATACAATTCAAAATCACACTAAAGATGTCCATATACTGAGCTGTGCTTTCTTGTTAATTTTTTTGGCTTATGGTGCTGCTCAGAATCTGCAGAGTACTGTTAATACTGTGAGTAGTTTCAAATAATTGTTTTTTTTTTTTTTTGCTAATTGTTTCTTGAATGTTTTTGTGGATTTAAACAATTTCTTTTTTATGTTGTTTGATATTTAGTTTTTACTTTTATCAGGAGCAAAATTTGGGTACTACTTCACTGGGGATTTCATATGTATCCTTCACTTTTTTCTCTCTATTTTCTTCAACAACAGTTCGGTTGTTGGGTTCGAAGAATGCTTTGATTCTAGGCACAACTGGATATTGGTTATATGTAGCTGCTAATCTCACACCATCTTGGTAATTCATTTTTGCTGAATCATTGATTTATACGATAAGATCACTTTAGACGTTTCATTTTTCATAGCAGGAGTAGACTAGCTAGCATTCTTAGTAGAATATGGAATAATTGGGGAGATGAAAGACTTAGTAGAATATGGAATAATCTCCTGGTTGCAATATGGTGGTGTATATGGAATGAGCGAAATGCAAGAGTCTTTGAAAGGAAAAAGAAAAATTTGGTTAGCCTAATTAGAAATGTTAAACTCCAAGCGTTCTTTTGGAAGGAGTCGAACACAAGGATGTTAGGTCTAACGGCAAATACGGTGATAACACTTTGGGACTCTTTATTCCGACCTTCATGATCTTGGTTTGTTTTTGTTTTCGGTTGCCGAATCTCCTTCGCTCCCCTTTCTTATTGCTCTTGATGTATTCATTGGGTTGAGGTACCCCTTTAAGTACCTCCTTTTCAATGAATTTCCTTTGATCGATCAAAAAAAAAAAAAAAAAAAAAAGACTAGCTAGCTAAAAAAGTGATTTCTCTTCCTGCAGGTATTCGATGGGACCTGCTGCTATATACCTTGGTTTTTGTGCTTCAATTATTTGGGTTGGGCAGGTTAGCTGGCCAATACTCTATTTTATTTCGTTTCATTTTTGTATGGGCATGAATGCGTGAACCTGTATGTTGGGATTAATCAGGGAACATATCTTACTTCCGCTGCGAGAAGCCATGCCGATGATTCCCAGTTACATGAAGGAACAGTCATCGGGAACTTCAATGGAGAATTCTTTGGAATGTTTGCAAGTCGACAGGTGCGTTTTCTTGCATACAATAATGAGGATTATGATAAGCTTGGTGCTTCCATTTCTTTCTGTTTCTTGTTATAGACTTGCTTACGTGATTCTTTTAATCACGCAGTTCTTTGGAAATTTGCTAACACTAGCTCTGTTAAGAGATGGAATGGTAGGTTAATCTCTTATGCTTTTTGACTTTGCAACTTAGTCCTGCATATTACCAATTGCCATCATTTAACTACAATTTTTAGGTGGAAAGTTTGATGAATATCTGATGTTTTCAGTCACCTGGTGCGGATATTGAAGTTCGTTATGTTGCTCAATATCCTAATTGTAGATGATTCTTGTGCTTGACAGTTTTGGTATATTTCTACAGGAAGGAACAACTAGTGGAACGACATTTTTGTTTGTAGTCTTCCTTGGAAGCATGACTTTAGGTATCATACTAATGTTCTTCTTGCATGAAAGAGATGACGAAGGACGAAATCTCAGAGCACCAAAATCTTCTCTCGGGAGTAAAGTTATTGCTCCTTTCTTGGACCTGCGAATGCTGCTCATTATCCCACTTATCGCATATTCAGGCTTACAGCAAGCATTTGTGTGGTAAGGTCTATATATGTTCTAATCCCTTGTACTATTCTTTTATTGCACACTAGTATAACTCGCATAGTCTTTCATACTTCCTCGTATGTATTATTACTGTTATGATTTATGTAATTTAGGGCGGAGTTCACTAAGGAGGTAGTTAAACCAGCACTTGGTGTGTCAGGTGTGGGTGGTGCAATGGCCGTGTATGGGGCATTTGATGCAATTGTAAGTAAAAAAGCTGATAAGAGTACGCACTACTTCAAGTAAAGTTCAGAGTCTGACTAGGCCATTGGTTAATCTGAACCTATTGTGGTGTCTTTTGTATCAGTGTTCATTGGTAACTGGGCGACTCACCTCAGGTCTCTCCTCAATTGCTGTGATAACTCCTTGTGGAGCTTTAGTTCAACTTATAGTACTTCTATGGATTCTGCTGACTTACAGGTAGACATTCCACGAAAGCTGAATCTATATTTGGAGTTGATTAGATATGAACGTGCCCCTGACATGGGATTCATTGGTTTTGTTCAATTTTAATGCAGTGCAACTAGCGGTGTTCTTGGTTATGTCTACCCACTTTTGATGGCAGCTATGTTGGGTATTGGAGATGCAGTATTCAATACACAACTAAATGCGTTGCTTGGAATCCTTTTCAAAGATGACACGGTAAATTCAGATTTTGATTAACTTGACAATTATACTTCATATTAGACCGAGTTTGCTCTCTTGTGCGTTTGATCCTATTATATTGAAGGAAAGAGATTACTTCCCTAGCGGCTAATTTGTAGGAAATTAGTTTTGCTGATTGAGCCCAACCAGTATTATAACCAGTTTAGATGTTCTACTCCATTTTATTGTCACACCAGTTGTGCTAAAACACGTTGACTACTATGTCAGAGTAGTCCAGAGCGTTGTTTAGGCTTGGTATCCCAAGGTCATGCTATTTAGTTTACGGCGATGTTCACCTTATACCATAACTAAATTAGTACTGTCTATAATCCTATTTGACAATGTTGTTTTTTGGGTGCGTGTTGCAGCGAGGTGCATTTGCTCAACTTAAGGTTTGGCAGAGCGCAGCGATTGCACTGGTGTTCTTTCTGAGTCCGCTCATCACATTGAAGGCAATGTTAATAATAATGATCATTGCTCTATTCTTCGGAATGGCTTGTTTTCTCTTTCTAACTCTGCATTTGGAGAAAACTGTCTCTTCTCAAGTTCTCCTCTCTTAACTAGAATCTAAATGATATATTAACGGAAAAGAAATAAAATAAGTATCTTTTTAAGATGAACATTGTTTTTGGTTCTGAGTTCGAGAAAAATACTGCTTCGTTATAGAATAGAAGAAATGTTTGGCTCCAAATGACCAGATTAGGGGCTAGTGCAATTAAGCCGAGCTTTTCGACATTTGGACCATTTGTTGATTGTAACTAAGCAGCTGTATGAAACTCATCTCATAAAATTTAAGGTATCACGCCAGAACATTGTTGGTTACCACTTTTAGGGATGTTCGTACTATTTTGAAGCATATACGTACAGCTTCACTTAAAAAGGCCTTCGCAAACCGAGGATGATTTATATCCCACGGGTTGTCCCGCACAAAAGAACTTAGAGAGGGGATGGGACCCACACTAAACCCACCCCTGCTAAACCACCGGGCCAAAGGGGGACCACACCTCACTCTCACTCTCGGTACACACCGCGGGATCCAACCCACAGTGTGTCTATCGCTTCCGCAAACAAACCCTTACATGAATATTATTCATCAAAACTAGATTTAGCTTATCAACAGATTCTTGTTCTTTATGGAGGTATAACTCAACATCAAGAGATAAGCTTTCCAGTTTCTTTTCATACCTTAAAAACACTTCAAAGGATTTTAAACCAGGTGGAGGTTTAGATAGAATTTCTTCTACAGATTTTATTAAATCAGTCATGGAAGAAAATTCAGAGAGGAAGAGCATGCAAAAAGAATGAGGTCATTCCGAGTTCGGACGAAGAAGTTACGGCCAAAATAAGTTTACCGAAAATCGACATCTACATGCCAGTATGCATACGGGTTTGCAAGCGAATTTTCGTGAAATGGAGCAGTATGCAAACGGTTATGCGTACTAAAACCCCTGGATTTTGATTTTAAATGGTGGCATGCATACCTGGTATGTGTATCATGAAGTCCAAACATCCCGAACTACTATTTTCAAACCTAAACATTTCAGAACCTTAAACACAGATCAAGTTAGGTAGAAATGAACGATAAGCAAGGTACATGGATCATTATAAGTAATCTAAGCAAATGATAAAAACACAAATCTTGCTCAAGTTTATAGACATACCTTTTAAAAGAATCTAATTGAATTCTACAGCCTTACCAAAGATTTAAAATCGTACCTAACGCAACATGTACGCCCCAATTCTCGTGTTTCCCTCACCGTATACATAGCAGGGAATCTCTTGGTGAGAATGCACTTCCAACACAATCAATTTGTGTTGAGGTAAACAATGTATTGCTAACCATGGCACCAACAAAGAGTTTCTTTCCAACAACTCTTACATCTTACAGTATTGAGAGAAACCCAAAGGACTGTTTTTACAAGTTTCTCAAAGAACTTAAGTTGTGTTCCTGATTTCTTCGTTTACAACTTATAACCAACAGTCTTTGCAGATAATAGTCAGTATTGCACAGGGAAACTCTTTTGATACGAAGAGACGTCCTCTCTTTTTCATAAGGAGAAACAATACTATTATCTTGGTACGAAGTATCAGGAATTTACCAATGAAGTGATTTATGCTTAGAGGTGATGCAGTCAGGAGAATCAGACATAAACTATTCATGTCAATCAATTAGTTTGCTACAACCAATTGGATTACACAGAGGAGGAGCATTGCTCTCACTGATTAATAAATCAATATCAACCTCAACTGAATATTATTCATCAAAACTAGATTTAGCTTATCAAGAGATTCTTGTTCTTTCTGGAGGTATAACTCAACATCAAGAGATAAGCTTTCCAGTTTCTTTTCATGCCCTAAAAACACTTCAAAGGATTTTAAACCAGGTGGAGGTTTAGATAGAATTTCTTTTACAGATTTTATTGAATCAGTCATGGAAGATAATTCAGAGAGGAAGAGAATGCAAAAAGAATGAGGTCATTCCGAGTTCGGACGAAGAAGTTACGGCCAAAATAAGTTTACCGAAAATCAACATCTACAGGACGGTATACATACGGGTTTGCAAATGAATTTTCGTGACCTGGAGCAGTATGCAAACTGGTATGCGTACAAAAATCCATGGATTTTGATTTTAAATGGTGGTATGCGTACATGGTATGTGTACCATGAAGTCCAAACATCCCGAACTACTATTTTCAAACCTAAACATTTCAGAACCTTAAACACATATCAAGTTAGGTAGAAATGAACGATAAGCAAGGTACATGGATCATTATAAGTACTCTAAGCAAATGATAAAAACATAATTATTGCTCAAGTTTATAGACATACCTTTTAAAAGAATCTAATTGAATTCTACAGCCTTACCAAAGATTCAAAATCGTACCTAACGCAACATGGGAGCCCCATTTCTCGTGCTTCCCTCATCGTATACATAGTAGGCATCTCTTCGTGAGAATGCACTTCCAACACAATCAAGTTGTGTTGAGGTGAACAATGTCTTGCTCACCATGGCACCAAGAAAGAGTTTCTTTCCAACAACTCTTACATCTTACAGTATTGAGAGAAACCTAAAGGACTGTTTTTACAAGTTTCTCAAAGAACTTAAAAAGAGCACAAGATAGTTTGTGTTCCTGATTTCTTCGTTTACAACTTATAACCAACAATCTTTGTAGATAATATCCAATATTGCACAGGAAAACTCTTTTGGTACTAAGAGACGTCCTCACTTTTTCATAAGAAGAACAATACTATTATCTTGGTACGAAGTATCAGGAATTGACCAATGAAGTGATTCATGCTTAGAGGTGATGCAGTCAGGAGACTCGGACATAAACTCTTCATGTAAATCAATTAGGTTGCTACAACCAATTGGATTACACAGAGGATGAGCATTGCTCTCAATGATTAGTAAATCAGTGTCAACGTCAACATGAATATTATTCATCAAAACTATATTTAGCTTATCAAGGGATTCTTGTTCTTTCTGGAGGTATAACTCAACATCAAGAGATAAGCTTTCCAGTTTCATTTCAAGACCTGAAAACACTTCAAGGGATTTTAGACCAGGTGGAGGTTTAGATAGAATTTCTACTACATATTTTATTAAATCAGTCATGGAAGAGAATTCAGAAATCCGGATCCTCGAGGTGCATTTATAGAGATAACACTTGTCGATAGAGTCGATTGCACAAACACGTGACTTATGAGGTCTTAAACGTGTTTGTTTCCTCCGATACCAATTTAAAAGCCAGGGTCTAACAACCACACCCAATATTTCGTTTGGAAATATGAATAGACAAAATCTAATATACTTTCAAGAGAATCAACTAGACAGTTAGACTCAATCTAGAGAAAAGTATATCAAAGAATTTTATATCTCTATCTCTTAATTCAATCTGCAATCAGCAAATAGGAATTTGCGATGCCCAATTGAATATAAGAGAAATAACTTGAACGGTACCAAAGACCAGTGTTCAAGGATCAATCAATTTCGATCAACAACCAAAGGTTGGATTCCCAATTGATCGATTTAACGCACAACCCGTGATATTTCTATTATATAAAAATATAATGTAAAAGAAATAACACATACACTAGAAGTTTTTCAACGAGGAAACCGCAAATGCAGAAAACCCCGGACCTAGTCCCATTTGAACACCACACTTTGTATTAAGCCGCTACGTACACTAGCCTACTACCAATGAACTTTGACTGGACCGTAGTTGAACCCTAATCAATCTCACACCGATTCAAGGTACAATTGCGCTCCTTAAGTCTCTAATCCCAAGCGGGATACTACGCACTTGATTCCCTTAGTTGATCTCACCCACAACCAAAGTAGTCGAAATCGTTCCTCGGACCTACTCGGTTGGGGATCTTGGAGCGAGGAACAATAAGCTCTGACTTGGAACTCGCCAAAACTCGGTGTACTACTCGGAACTTATTTATTCGAGACTTATATATTTTGCTCATAAATCATGAATTCACGTAATTGAAATTAAAATTTTAACACTACCATGAAGTAAGTGTGTATATTGTTATATTGAACATATTGATCATGTATTTAGAGGTTTTATTTTTGATAACTCATATCCGGGGGGTTACAAAAATTTTGTTTTCTGATTTTAGTGCATGCGAGGCCAACTCGGAAAAATCGTTAACTCGTTTTGCTCAAAAATCAGTCCAAATCAGCAAAATCGGCCGACTTAATCGCTAAAAATCGGAAATGGCTTGGAATCGGAAATCGCCTCGGTCATATAGCCTGTAGCGATTACTCGTGGAGTAATCGGCCTTGGAGAGCGATTTTGATTACACTTCCCACAATCAAGAGTTGCTACGACCAAAAGTCGAAGACTTGATAAACAAATCTGTCTCACACAGAAAAGTCTATTGGAATAGATAAACTGCCTCCTACGTAAATACCTACGAGTTTTGTTTCGTCTTTTGATAAATCAAGGTGAACATGAACCAATTGATATACCGGACTTATATTCCCGAAGAACACCCTTAGAAATATCAATCACCTCATAATAATCTTAAACGTATTGTAGCGAAACTAGATATTGTGGAATCACAAACGATGAGACGAAGATGTTTGTGACTACTTTTTATCTTGCCTATCGGAGATTAAATCTCAAGCCAATCTTAGAGAAGATATTACTCAAACACGATAGAAACAAAGAAGATGGGACACGTAGAACTACAAAAGAGAAAATAGTTGGGTCTGCCTTCACAATCCCAATGAAGTCTTTAAGTCGTTAACCTACATGGTTTCATGAAAAACCTAAGGTTAAAGGAGAATCGACTCTAGCTTATACAACTAGTATCACATAGGAGATGTGGGGATTAGTTTTCCCAGTTGTTAGAGTTCTCCTTTCTATAGCTTTCAAATCAGGGTTTGCAATCTAAATTACCTTGGTAAAAAATCATTCAATATTCACCGTTAGATGAAAACTTGATTAGATTCAAGCTAATATCTTTCAACCGTTAGATCGAACTTAGCTTGTTATACACAAATGAAATGTACCCTCATTTAGGTTTAGTAACCATACCTAAACGTGTACACCATGTTGGCTCAACCGTAGTTAACCGAGGTTAGCTATATGAACACTCTCATATCAACCTTATTCATCTTAACCATAACTAGTTCAAATGATTCAAATGAAACTAGTTAAAGAGTTGTTCAATTGCTATATTCTCATAGAAGTATACAAGAACACAATTGAAGCAAAATCGGTGATTCACTTGAATCAATTCATGAACATTATAGCCACGGTTTGCAAAAAATGTATTCCTTAATATATAAATGTATTAGTTCATGAGCCAACCGATTTTAGAACTTTAACCACTCAAGTATGCAAACGTGTACGCATACTTAAGTAGCCGGTCTGAGTTTGGGTTCGCCAGTATGCAAACGTGTACGCATACTTAGTACACTTCCAAATCCCAGTAGAAATTCCCGGACCTATACCTTACGCAAGTATGCATACCGATATGTGTACTTGGTACACGGAATTTCACAACTACAAGTACGCATACGAGTATGCATACTATGGTTCCCGGACATGGATCACATATATGCAAGAGTGCACAACATGTTTATAATCCAATGTTGGTTAAGTGTTCTAAACTCTATTTAAATCATTGAAACATTCTTAGAGGATGACAATAGCTGTTTTCACACACTATTAGAATTAAAGCAATTTTCAAGTTATTGAAATAATCATAATGAAACATTCCAAGACTACACAAAATAATTGTATCACACAAACCATGTAAGATGTTACTCGGAGATTTTCAAATGATCATCTTTTGACTTTCGTCAAGAATATAAGATGAACTTGGTTGAAGCGAAAGCTTACCAACACATATTTTTAGAAATATGTAAGCGAGTTAAACTCAGCTCGAAATCTCAAATGTATATAGTCGAAAACTATTTTGTCTCAATATAGGAGATAGAGTCGAAATAGACTTTCCAAGTAATAGATGAGTTTTAGTCTCCACATACCTTTTGTTGATGAAGTTCCACAAGCTCGCCTTAGTAGTTCTCCGTCTTCATTTGATGAACGCCGTGAAGTCTAGTGCTCAACTACACAATCTATCTTAGTCCGAGACATTACTATAAGTAGACTATAAATCAATACGTATAGTTTTGATCACTAACATTGACAAACAAGCTTGAGATAGCAACGCTTGCGAGTTCGACCGAGCAGTGCTCTAAAAATATTTAAGAATAAACTCCATATTGGAATAAGTCATAATTTTTTATGGTCCCTCCTTAAGGATCCTACCTCCATATAAGAATAATTGACATCGTATTATAAATATATTACACTTGTCATACATCAAATTTTAAGGAAGAATGGATCTTGTCAGATCGGACTGAGTTGAGCTCTGCAACTCGGCGACCGAATCGGTGAAAATTTTCTTATCGTTTTTTTGTATTTCCTCATAAATCCATCATCTCAGCTGAATTTTGATTTCAGTTTCGATTAATTTAGGTGTTTTTTCTATTTTGTAATAATGGTTCGTTGTTTTTAGCTGTAACAACATGTCGAATCAGTCAAAAAACTCTTCAGATTCTGAGATGATAAAAAAATTTCAGATCTGATGCTACTTCATCTCAACAATATTTTAGTACTTCGGTCTTTATTAGGATGAGGAAATTGATGCCAGTCTAAGTTAATGGAAATATGGTTTGATTGGTCGATTAGATCTTGTAAAACTTAACTTTGTTGTTGCAGAATCGAGTTTGAGGAAATTGTGGTTTCTTAAAGGTAATTGTCAATTCATCCCAATTGGTAGAGGTTTTTTTTATTATTAAGTTGGATAATGGTGAGGATATGAAGTATGTCTATGAGGGATTCTGGGAAATTGAAACACAAGTTCTTAGACTCGAGCTTGGGAGTGTGATTTCAAACCAGAATTACAAAAATCTTCTACTGCTTTTGTATGGATTATCTTCTCTCGGGTCTAAGTATTGAATACCGGACCGAAAATATTCTAATGGCAAAGTGGGAAGAACTCTAGGTAGACCAATTCGAGTTGATGAAACAACATTGAAAAGGGGCATTGGATATTACGCAAGTATATTGGTTAAAATTGATGTATCACAAATGGTTCCCAATAAAGTGTGGGTAGAATCCAAATATGGCAAGTTTTAACAAGATGTAAGAATTTCTAAACTTCCTAAATTTTGTATCCATTGCAAAACTATAAGTCATTATGTTTCTGAGTGTAGACTAAAAAGAAAAGAAAGAGCTCAGACAGGTGAACCAAAGATAGTGCAGCAGCAACAAAGGAGGTACACCCCAAAAAATTCAAAGATCATTCTCAGGATGCATTTGATATCTGTTTTACTCCAAATAATATGAATGTATCGTCATCTAGTAATCCAATATTACATGAAGTGGAGGAGGAAGAAATTATTATTCCTACTTATGAACAGTACAAAGCTCAAGGTGAGGGTTTCACTGGTACTTTATAATCAACTAAAGAGTTTCCTGAACTATCAATGGAGAAGTTTTTGGAAGTTGGAGCAAGCATTTCTTCTTTGAATAATGTTGTGGGTATTTCAAACTTGAGTCTTCATCTCGTGGTGGAGCCTGGTGAAGTTATTTTCTCAAATTTCGTCGATATAAATACCGAGAAAAGGTCGGATGTTGGAATTTCTATAACCAATATTGTTGGTAATTCAAATTTAGAGTCACCAAATGTGGTGGAACCTGATGATGTTATTTCTGCTCATGTCCTGTCAAATATATGGCCTACAACCGACTCCATGGGTGAATGGATGGATGTTTTAAAAGCTACAAAATCAAGAAAACCCAATACAAAAGGAGTTAATGGGGGTAAGAATATTATTTCTCCAAGCAAATTTAATGCTCTCATTGATGTAGCTGAAAAACAAGATGTTATTTTTTCAAAAGTTATTGGTAGACCCGCTAAAGGAAAAGTTAAAGGTATTCCTACAGTTACAACTAGAAAGCAAGCCAGTAATTTAGTTAAATTGAATCATGGTGGGGGGAGTTCAAATACCTATCAAATTTCTCAATCTCAATGAAGGTTCTCTATTGGAATATCAGAGGTTTGAGAAGAATTCAAGCCAAAGATAAGCTTAGAAGTTTAGTTCATCAATTTAGTCCTTCCGTATTATGGGTTGTTGAACCTAAAGTAAGAGTTTCAAGTAGTATTTTAAAGAATTTGAAATTAGCTGGAATGAATCAGACTATAATACATAACTCTAGTGACAATTCAAAGGGAAATATTTGGTTATTTTGGCACATGTCTTTATCAACTCCAATTGTAGTGTCTTCCACAAAGCAAGAGATTACTATACAAGTGGGAGAAGTTTTAATTACAGGAGTACATGCAGCTTTCCTAACTATGGATAGAAGATGCCTATGGGAAAAACTTATCGATAAATGAATTAAATCTTCCATGGATGGTGATAGGTGATTTTAATGTTGTTTTATCCTCAAGAAGAAAAGAAGGGTGGCAAAAGATAAAGATTTGTGGAGTGTGTAGAATCTTGTAATTTGATACAAGCTCCAAAGACTCGGGATTAAATATTCATGGTGCAATAACAAGGTGGGGAAAGAAAAGAATATTGTGTTATTTAGACAAGGCTTTTTGTAACTTAAAATGGATGGAACTGAAAAGGCGAGGTACACAAATATACCTCAAGCTTAAACTTTTCCTATCTATAAGTCCTTTCTCCGAAAGTGATTGTCTATACACTGAGTCGAGACAATGCAACTAATCGGTTCACACTTCGTGTGATCGTCTATGGATACGAGATCGAGACAATACAATAACGAAGTATGTTTACTTGATACAAAGGTTCTAGACTTAACCAAACACAATAGGATTGCTTATCAAGTAAATATGAATTAACGTTTGTGTAATTTACTTTAATTATAATAAAACAATTATAATGCGGAAAATAAAAGTAAATGACACAACAAGATTTTGTTAACAATGAAACCGCAAATGTTTAAAAACCTGGGACCTTGTCCAATTGAATACTCTCAGGATAAAGCCGCTACACAAAATTACACCTAACTTCGTATAGTTGAGACCAAGTAACTAACCCTATAGTTCACTTAGTTCCGTCTGTATTCCCACGCCTCCGACTTGTGAATAAGTCACGTACTTGGAACAATTCCTTTGGTTCGTATTCCAAACAAGAAGGAACAACAAATCTGTTTGGTATTAACTCTATTCAACCAAGTGATATGAGTCAGACAAAATCTCTTATGTTATCTTAACATAAACTCCTTCGTTGGGTCCTTAGATCTATCTTATGTTCAATCACCCAAAGGTAATCGTTTAAGATTAAGCCAATCAATACCTTTAATCACAAGGAAACGTATTGATGCCGATCTACTCAATTAATCAATCCAATCTACCAAAAGGATAAAACGATTATTAATTGATCCTTTTACCGAAACAAGTATTGTGCACAACCAAAATTATAAAACCCAAGTCGATCTTCAATATCTTCTTTGTCTTCAAATCTTCTTAAATCTTCAATAAAAACTCGCACACAATCACTTGAATCTCTTGTGATCAATCACGCACGTAACGGAGTTTGTTAACAATGGATTATCACAAGATCGTCTTTAGAACTAACAACAGCCTAAAGATCCTCGTTCAAACTCGAACTAGTTTGAGTGAATCTTATATCGAAGAGAAGATTCTCAAGAATAAACAAACTAGGTGCAATCGATTTCAACAACCGTTAGTCAATCAAATCAATCAAAATAAAGATAAACCGCAATTATCTAGTTTCCCACCAACGGGTCGCGCTAGAGCTTATCAATCCCAAAGAGTACTTTAAATTGAGCGGCCGTAAGATATTTCGCCTTATTAGGTTACCTCCTCTCCTAATAGGCAGCTATACTTAAGAATAAACAACAAAAGAGTAAATCTTGTTATGAAGGATTAGTTTGCTAGAAAGGCAAACTGTATTTATAGACAAGGAAGTTTGGATACCAAGGGATTTCCAAAACCGAAAATATTCTCAATATATTCATAAAGCACAGATTCGGTTTTAATAATTCCTGGAAATGCTCTGTCGAAAAATAACGATCGAAATCTCTCGTAAAATCTAATTAATAAATGCACATTACTAATTCTGTAATTTCCTACAAAATGAAATTAATAACCTTAATTAAAAGATTCTTAACTTACTTATGTTTTGATCCTGGGATTCTCTTCCCTTAGTCGTTAAGGATATCTTTGAAAAATTATAGAAATAAACATTCACAAAGACGTGTTCAAAGTTTGTCGACATATTGACTTTGTAAGTTCTCTTTCACACTTACAACCTTGAAACCGATTTGCCACACTTCCAAACAAGTTTAGAATTGGTTCATCTCGACTTTCAAGAACTATGTGATTGATCAAACCAACATTCAATCACAATCATGGGTTTACGGCTCTACTAAAACAAGTTTCGTTATACCTCCATGCGAGTAATTGCATAGTCACACTAGCTTCCCAAAAATTCGGTTGACTAGGTACTAGGATCTGTTCCCCACATATATATGGTATTACTTATATGTGTTGCACATGTCCATAGGATCGGTTCCCCTTTCTCGCTATAAACCTTCCTGCACCCCATACAAGGATCGGTTCCCTTTGATGTACTGCACCCCTTACTAGGATCGGTTCCCTTTCCCTTACAAGGATCGGTTCCACTACAAAAATCCTAGCAAAGGCCACTAAAATCTCGCAACTGCCCCAAAAAATTAGTTGCCAAATGCTTTCGAAACTAGTCAAAGGCAACTAGTTGTTCCTATATACTTCGGCAACAAGTTGACCGCAAATATTACTTTTATTAGTTTCTGAATTCTTTAGCACCAAATATATGCTAACAATATCAAATATGTTAGTAGACTAATGTTTTCGAAACTAGGAAAAGGCAACTGCTAGTTCCTATTTACTTCGGCAACACGTTAACCGCAACTACCGTTTCCATTAGTTTCCATTCTCGTCGGCAACAACCATATGGAAACTAAATAAAATGCTCTAGTAGCCTCATATATGAACAACTAAAAATCACCAACCAACGCCTCATTTGTTGCTTAAACCAAAGCCGGAACCGCCGTATATACATCTCAATCCAAACCACAAGACACCTTCATTCGATAACTAAAACATTACAACCCATCTTACACTTTAAAGTATTGAACACCCAATGTTTAGGGGGTTGATCGGGAACTAAAAACAACTACAATTACAAAAAAAAGTTAAGCCTATTGTTAAACTGGAGAATATAGAGAGCCTTAATCAAAGTTTCTAACGAATTAAGAAAGCTTGTAAGTGAAAATTTTAATTTTATGTATGAAAATACATACAAGTAAGTAAACTTATGAACCGAACGATACAATTAGATGGAACCGAGTACGTGTACACAAGAACCACATTTTTCTAATGTATAACTTGATGTCTCTAGTTATGATAAAATGACTAACTATATCTACCTACATATATGAAATTTTAAATCTGCTATGAGATGTCACAAAGTGCATTGTCCTTGTCGTTCGCAAAACTTGTTTTTAATTGCCCAAACTTTCGAGTTAAACAAAATGCTTTCAAATTCAACAAAATTAGAGCCTCTAACAATGCTGAAAAGATCTCCACATATCGAAACACTAATGCAAATCATTAGTCCCGGAGTAATGTGTTTATCGCGTAATCTCCCAGCTTGTTAAGTTCAAGACAACAAACCGCTAATGTACTCCGTAAGCTTCACATCACTTATTTCTCATGTTCTCACCAAAGATTTCCATTACCATTAGGGTTGGTATTTTTGATGGCATCCTTGCACCGTCCTAGTCTTTGATATGATGCCTATCCAAAGACCGGGCTCTAACAAGTGATACGCTAAGCAATAAAGGAATCTCAAAAGAGACGTGTCATTTGGCCGAGCTCAAAAGGGGAACTCAACATGGTAGAATTTGCCATACAACCGCGCTAATAATACAATGTACCCCTCCAATATCGACTGCAGTTCTCCCAAACAGAACATCTCTCGTGCATAAAAATATAAATTGATCAACATCGACTTAGTAATCACCAACTTGAAAACAAATTGCCTCAAAAGAACATGAACAACACTTGAGCGGTAGTTAGATGTGACCATTTGTCAAAAAAAATTCTTAGACATCCAATACACACTATAAAAAATTTCAACTCACACAATCCAATGTCCCTTAAGAAATTCTACATTCTAGGTCACTCAAGTCATACAATCTACACTTAACCTTTCATCCTCAGATATGTGATTCTTAAACTATTATCCTAAGTATCAGTACTACTTAAATCAATGAGTATTTTTAAACCCTTCAGCGAATTATAGAGTAAAACTGTAAATCTATAGATCTTGCGAAACTATTTTAAATCAAGGTCTTTCACTTTTCATGGGACATTTTCATCCGAGCATTTTGACATGGTATTTCTGAATTCTAACTAGTATGACTTGTTTTTCTATTGTGATCATATATTTGACTCGACAATTTTGGAATCATTCGCTCCATAAGCAACCCAAAACAAAATGAACTCTAGCAGTCTCCATTTCATGCTCAGGATAAATTGTAGGTCGTATACATTGTCTTAAAAAACATAAATAACGAGAAAGCCCTGCAAAAACTACTCACGTATTAACATCCATTTCTTTCAAAAGATATCTATGGTCAGCAGAGCGCATATCTTCTCAAACCGGTCTTGCCTTTAGCTTCTCACTTGCTTTGGTTTTTGTTGTATCCAAAAACAAAGGACCCCTAAGTATTATATTAGACCAGACGTTGTTCCATTTCTCACACTACAAGGATCTGAATTTTGCACTACATAAACAAAGAGTATCCCAAAGAAAATTTATGTCCCGGTGGGAAATACAAAAAAAAAAAAAAAAAAAAAAAAGAAGAAGGAAATGTATAAAACAAATGGCTAAACAAGAATCACATAACTAAGCCATGTGAAAAATCGATTGATTCTATTCTATATTCTAAGACCAGGATGTTAAAAACAAAAACAAGAAAAGAACATGACATTTGCACCAAACGAACACAAAGATCTCACATCAATGTTAGGTGACCAAGTATATTGAACTATAGGGACCAGATTATTCCTAGAACAACTAACCATTCTACAGTAGTTACTTTACAAGAAAAAAAAGAACGATATTATTAGCCTAAAATCTGGCATGTGAGAAATCGAATGATTCTATTCTAAATTCTAAGGCCAGGATGTTAAAAACAAAAACAAGAAAAGAGCATGACATTTGCACCAAACGAACAACATCTCGACATCAATAGTGTTTTACCAAGTATATTGAACTATAAGGACTAGATTATTCCTAGTACATCTAACCATTCTACAGAGTTACTTTACAAGTAAAAAGAACGATATCCGCTTAAAATCTAGCATGAAGATAAGAGAAAAGAACGATCTCATATCATAAATCTAAAATCTAAGAGATGGACCTTCAGGATTTCACCAAGAAAATAAAACAAACTTCGATTGCCCTAATTAGATTTGGCAAATCCAATCCAATTACCTTGAGTATTGATCCACCGCAGCTTTAAAAACTTTATCATCTATCACTTATGAGTCTGCACTTCACAAGAGATCTCATTCACACATAGACACACATTGTCACTAGAAGAAAAAAACCCATAAATTGAGAATTCACGCTCTCTCTTTCTACCACTCTTATCCGATTTTTAAAGAAATTTTTTTTTCAATCTTTCTATTCTCTCCCACTCTCAACTGAATTTCCATTTAGGACCTTTAACCTTTACAGTCCAATAACACCAACAAAAAATATGACTAGCTACTTGACCATATGCCACAAAATTACCTTCATAAGTCACAGATCTGTGAAAGGCTAGTTATAAGAGCACGGCGAGCAAGAGAGCAATCCTTCAAAATCGTAAGACAATCTATGAGAGTCCATAAAAATGTGCAGAAACATAATTGAACTTACTCAAATTTAACAAAATCAAGTCAAACAGCCTAGAATCTCAAAAAAGCAAAGGCTTCAAAAAGTACCAGACTAAAGGAGAAATTTGACAAGCAATGTCAAACTTGTCCGCAAGCTTCTCATAAATGACATCTCGGCTTGCATAAATGAAGGGCTCGAATTGTAGGTCGCATTTGATATAAAAAAGTGTTGTGTAGATCTGTTGTGCGGCATACTGGGAAAAACACCGCAAGGATGTTTATTATTAGGGCTGAGAAAGAAATGCTTCATAAAAACTAAACATGCTCCCGTAACACAAGGTTAATTGACGTTAGTTGTCTAATTGCGAATGATTAATTAGTCATTTCCACCAGTAAAACAACAATGGTGAGTTCATTATTGTATCCAAAGTTTGAGCTTACTGGCGATAAAGCATCCAAAGATCTGCTAGACATTTTATTTTGGTACTCCTTGGTAATATGCCAAGGAAGTTATCGCAATGAAGAATAGAAGTTAAACCACCAGCTGAAAGCATCCGTAAAGAATTATCCTATAGATGAATAAAAACCGTTATTTCGGTTATGAAGGCTCCAAAAACACTATAAACCACCCGAAAGAACCCAAGGCCATGACCAGATCAACAAATCAAATTAGGTACCATCATCCCGAAATTGAAAATGAATGACTTTCCATAGCAAATTGATGTATTCACGTAACACCGAATACTACAAAATTAGTTAAATAAAAATACATACCGAAATTCTTTGACACGGCAATTTTAATGGCATATTGAATAATGATGTTATAACCGCACTAGCCTACTCCCCATTCAGAAATGGTACAGCCACAAACATCAACCCCGACTCATTTTAAAATCTTTAATAGGACTAGCCTTTGCTCGGGGCATTTTAAGAAAACAACTCTAGATATTGAGAGTGCGTAAGACCTCAATCTCTTAACAAAATATGTTCCAAATCTATTCACGGTGAGTAGAATCATGGGCACCAGAGCCATGTAGCTACAAATATAGATTTATAAATTGCAAACCGATCGATAACATTTCAAACTAACCAATCGTAAAAATTGTACAAAACGCAACTATGTATGTTTTTTGACTCAACTCTTAAACGTTCGCAATGAGACATTATCTCAAACAAAGTTACGCATATCAAAATTTGTCTAACATTAGCTCAAACAAGGTGGGTGGGGTGTCTACCCTATACCGGTGATCAACTTCAAATCACCGATGGATACCCAAACATCCAATTCCTTCAAATGAAGTAAGACCGTGCCTAATTTTAACAAAATAAAATCCAATTAACAAATCAATTTATTTGATTAGATTCCCGAGAAACCGATGGGAATCATAAGAAATTTGAAAAATAAACATGTAAACCGCACAAAGCTTCAAAAGATTGAATCCATGTAAAACCTATTTGAAGTGAATAGAAGAACATATCAAACTTACTTACCGGATTAATGGAATTTAACAGTTAAAATCGGATAAACTCTGATTTCCTCCATTAGATCGAAAAGTTGTAATTTGCAGATGATTTGACTACGAAAACCTTTTTGGGTGGTGCGTATTTACAAAGACACGATCCGTCGATTCCAAATCTGTTAAAGAATTGACTGGAAACTCAATCTCTTTTGTGGGTTTGTTAATGAGAAGAAACTTGTTGTTTGTCGTTGTTGATGATTTTTGTTTTGTCGAACAAAAAATCATTCAAATGAATGATTCGAAGACGGGTTTTGGTTTAGGGTAGATTAAACACCGAGAAGTTTTGGGTTTTTTATTTTGGTAAGAGAAAATTATATTACAAGCTAAAGTTTCTTCCCATTAAGCTAAAGTTTTGGGTTTTGTTACAAGCTAAAGTCGAAAAATCGAAGGAGAAAAATTATAAGCAAAATGTGGCTAAGGTTTCAGGGGAGGAAGAAGGATTTTAATGAAATTTTCGTTTCAAATTTCGGGGAATTTAGAGCGCCAAAAGTTGGTTATTCCCGCCAATAAATATTGCAATCGTGAAACACATTGATGAGTGCATACGGATCAATGAGTTGTCATATTTTGATGTCGTTAGATTTAAAAGATAATGGACCTGATTTGATTTTTCGTGAAAAATATGTGGGAATTTAGAGCGCCAGATTTAAGGTGATATCACGATATGTATCTTTTTTTTTTCGTTTTTTGTGGAAAAAAATAGGGTTAATTTGCGTTACCTCCCCTGTCCAAGATCATAATTAGCATTACCTCCCCTACAAAAATTAAATTAGTGAAACCTCCTCTCGTAACATTTTTCGTCCAAAACCGGTTATCCCAGTCAGCAGCTTTGTACATGTGGACCAGTTTTTACACGTGGACTTTGACTTTCCCACGTGTAAAAACTGGTAGGGGAGGTAACGCTAATTATGATCTTGGCCAGGGGAGGTATTCTGGGAAAGTCAAAGTCCACGTGTAAAAAAATGGTCCACGTGTACAAAGCTGCTGACTGGGATAGCCGGCTTTGGACGGAAAATGTAACGAGGTGAGGTTTCACTAATTTAATTTCTGTAGGGGAGGTAACGCTAATTATGATCTTGGCCAGGGGAGGTAACGCAAATTATCCCAAAAAAATAAGAAAACGTCATGCTTCAAACAAAAATGTGAAAAATAAAATAAACAATAGTAAATTCAAATCTACCGTACATACACAATTCAATTATATTTGTGCCCCGTGTTTACTATTGATGGGTTGGTTAAGAGAATTGCATCATTTGTAATCAGTAAAATCTGGTTGCTTAGAAGAAAAAAAAATGTATAAGTTGGGTTGTTATGCTACTAGATAAAATTGATATTAGGTGAAATTGATGGATAATAGGAAAAATCGAAGGAATGTGAGTGAAGTTAAGCACAATTCGAACGACACTAGATGAGATTGATGAGTAACCAAAGAAATTGATAAAATCCAGGTGAACTCGGTGAAATTGATCAGTAAAATTGATTGATAGTTGACGAAATGGATGGAATACGAATGAAAACGAGTACGGTCAAGCAATATTTGCGTAAGCGTGATGGATAACAGGTAAAATGAGTGAGCTCATTGGACATTTAGTGAAATTAGTAAATAATCAGAAATCAATGAAATGCGAGTGTAATTCCTCTTTATGATTCTTCGAAATATTCACCCGACTCAAGAATTTGTTCGTTCTCATTAGATATGCTTAGATACTCTCATTAGTCGATTCAAAAGCATGATTATACGACTTTACAATTTTTTTAACCTCACAAGATACTCATAGAAAATTACATATATAAAATTTCGAGAAAGATTTATAATATGTTTAAGACAAGTATACGACTCTAGAATTTGTTAATTAGTTCCTTGAGATGCCCTACTAAAATATCAGTTATATAGTCCAAAAAGAAAGAGAAAACCTAAATAGTTATCTTTATTTTTGTCTCTTTTATCCTCTCATCCTAGTGTATGTTTTTTCCTTAACCTCACTGAGAGAAAACTAAAACTGAGTAATAAAAAACCCTAACTCGTCATTATTTTTTCCCCGTATAAACTCATAGAACTAATAAGGAAACTTAGACCCCGGAAGAGAAACAAGAAAGATGAATTCAATTTGATGCTTAGACCACCAAAGTATACATACATATGTATTCTCTCGATAATTTTGGCGACCCTCAAGGTCATTTGAGGATCTATCGAGGCACAGTCACAAATAAGATTTAATTTAGGATCGGAAGTCGTTATATTAGTCAAAAACACGTATATGATTCAGGTTGCGATACTATTAGATATAGTAGAGGATTTGGATTTTCATACAACATTCAGATTCACTTGTGAATTAAGTCCATCTAACTCAATTAGGGTTGTCAGTGGGTGTCATATTACTTTAAACCAAACCAACATCAATTGATTTGTGTCTGGTTATGGGTCATAATAAAATTGGGCTCATTAGCAAGGATTTGGATTTTCATACCACATTCAGATTCACTTGTGAATTAAGTCCATCTAACTCAATTAGGGTTGTCAGTGGGTCCCATATTACTTGAAACCGAACCGACATCAATTAATTTGTGTCTGGTTATGGGTCATAATAAAATTGGGCCCATTTGAAAACTAGATACCCGACCGTTATATCCTATTTAGACTCGAAACTAACGATGCCTCACTGGATAATGATTTTTTATATCAAATGTATTTGTCTAGTTTTAATTTTTATTTTTCCTCATTTTTCATTTCCGATTTTTTCTTAGGTTCAATCCTTATTTAGCATGCTAATAAAAAGTAACAAAAAATAAAAAATATAGGCATAACATGAATTAAAGCCTAAACGAGGGCTTAGCATCAATTAATGTCATGGAAGATTCATTCGAATCTGTAGTTTGTTCAATGTTATCTGATTGCTCAGATATTTATATAAACCGATATTCAAAAAAATAATCAACCGATACTGGAATTCGTTAAATCTTTTGGACTATCTTAGAGATTTACATTTGAGTCCAAGAAAGATTTATATCAATCAGAACGTATTCGTTCTTATGGGACAAAGCTTGGATTTATTGAAGTCGGTTCCTAACAAGTTCATCCGACCCTGGAATACATTTACTATAATCAGAGTTTGTTCTAATTAGATTTTATTGGATACAAATGCTTAGAGATTTACTTAAGATGATTACATATAAGACATAATTTCCTATCTTCGTAGTTCGTATACTTTCATCGAAAATGCTTAATAAATTATATAATTCTGATTCCATATAATTTTATTTATCTTTGAAGTTCATTCGATCAAATTAATATGCTCAGAAATCTACAATTTTCGATTTATAAACAAATTCACTCAAAAAGTATTAAAAAAAAAGTGAATCAGAAAACTTTTGTAGACTTGGTATTTTCGATAGTGCAGTATAACTTGTGGAAGAATCAATAAAAATTAAAAAGAAATGTTAAAATCTTGGGACCCTACACAATGGTGTCACACTATTCACTAAGTCATAAAAAATGTGTGCTATTATTAAAACTATGAGAACCGTTGGATTAGATTTACTTTGGACACTTGGCGCTAAGCTAACCCTTATATCATTGTAGACCAATGAAAATGGTGTCGGAAATAAAAATCGTCCAACCTAGCTACATTACAACTAAGAGATGTGCACGTGAGTTCCGCACATGTTACAAATCACAACCGTATATCTTTATGTTTAGTTATCCGAGAACTCAAAAGAGTATAAAATGGAAGAAGATAGCGAAAACCTAAAACGCTAAAACCCTAACCTAATTTCTATCTCTGCCTCCATTCTCACTCTCGTCCTTGTCTCTCCGCCTCCTCTCCCTCTTCCTCACTTAGAGAAAACTCACAGTATAGGAACCCTAACTCGATTTCATATATTTTTCTTTCTAAACTCATCATCTATCCCCAAATCGAGATGAAGAAAAAGAAAAAAAATCCGAAAAACGAAATATCGTTTGCACCAACATTATTGGTTGCCCAGATTTTTGGTACTCAATTTTTTTTTTTTACTTTTGATTTTTTTTTCTCTGGCTTTGATGTTTGTCTCTTAACCTGAAGATTTAATCAATTTTTGATTTTTCTTCTTTTGTAGGGTTGATTGTTTAGCTCCGATGCTTGTCTCATTTAGACCGTTCTCACTTTTAGACTCAGATTCTTTAGCTAGTTCACAGACTTGCTAACTGAATTTAATTATTTATTGTTCTCGTCCAATCCGCTGATCTAGAAGTTGATAATAGAGTTAATTCTGAAGCGGTGCTGGTAAATTTTGAAGTTCTTTATTTTGGTTCATATTTGAAGTAGTGAAATTGCTATAATTTTGTTTAACTTTTTTTTTTTTTTTTTGCATATGACTTCAGGGGTTTCTAGTTTCTAATATTTGTTGTGAATGTACATGAGTGAGTTTGTTGGTTCAGTACTTGTTTCAAGATGTTTTTTATTTTATTTTTGTTTATGAATCCCTAATTAAGAAGTATATTGTAGAGGTTAATTTGCTCGGTGTGTTGTGGTATCATGTAGCTAACTTGTCATGCTAGTGTTTGCACCTAAGGTTAATTTTTTTCATATTATTCCATCATGACTGTGTACTATGGTGGGAGTGAAAATCTAAAGCACTTGTATTTGCAGTTATTTAGAGAGAAAAGGCTTGGGTTTCTTTAGGATTTAATTAGGTTACATACACCAGTCGTGATGAATTATTTGTTTTCTCTGTGACGATAAGAGAAGGGTTTAGTTTATCTTTTTATCAAAGCTGTCTGAATTGCTTGGTTCCTAACTCATTCGAATTGGGTAAGTAAGTTGCATTGTGAAAACTTTGTTTCAATCTGTGTATGGCCATGTACAGTTCACCAATCTTTTAACTTACTAGGGAGCTATTTTCACCTTGTATTTTTTATGGTTTGTCAATGGAATTATGTAATAGTAGTAGCAAAAGTTTTGTTTCACAGTTAGGCTTAGAATGTCTGGGGAGACTATGTCCATCTATCCCATTCTTTATAGTTTCTTTGTGGGTTAAATGAATGAAAGACTCGTCACCTCGTCACCTTCTATTCAGTTCCCATTAAGCTTTGTGCAAGTTGATTAATCTTACTCTAAGTTTGTCGATTTGGATACTGTATGACACTGCTTTACAGGCCACCGAGTTCTAGAAAGGCTACTCTGCCCTTGGATATCACTTCATTGCAGTTTAGTTTAGTAAAATGCAACTGGTGATGATGTAATACGTCAGGCGTAATAGAAGCTACATATCAGATGATATTTGAGAAGGACAATTTGTTCGAGCTGAGCAAGCAACATTGTACCATCAGATTGTGATCATGAGCAGCAGTCCAGCGATCTATTTTTTGTTTTCTTTTATGAAATGCTTAATTGAAATAATAAATGTATTATTATTAACTATAAATAAAAAAGTTATTTTCGGAAGTATTTTGTTGTTTAGCTTTTTTTTGTTTTGCATTTACCTAATTTAAAGTAATCTGTATAAATGCTGGTTCGTATTCCCAACGTCTGGCACACCAATACACAAAATTTGCGCTGGTAATCGTTTGACCAATTAATTTTGTAATTAATGCTGGAATTTGCACTGGTAAACGTTTGACCAATTAATTTTGTAATTAATGCTAGTTTTTATAGACTTAATTTCTGGCACTGCAGCCAATGAAATTTCAATTTCCAAGCGTTTAAGCAGCTAAACATTCATTGGTCTAAATATGGCAACTTTAATTGCATACAGTTAGCTCAACGAGGTAAACATTTGGCAACACCCATGGTATTAGTTGTTTAATGGTTTAGAGACCATATGGCAACTACAAGTTTTGATTGTCGAATGATTCGGAAACCTTGTGCCAACTACCAATTAGTTGTTTTAACCTATCGCAATTGTAAATCAAGGTATTTGGCTGCTATCAAATTAATTGCTAAATAAATTCGCAACAAGATATAAACGTAGTTGTTATAATATTTGGCAACCGCCTAACAACTATAAATTTTGGCTGTTAAAATGTTTGGCAAGTACTTGGCAACTACAAAAATTAATGGGTCTAATTTATTGCATTTAACAAATAATGTATTTGGCAACTATGACTCGAGTTGCAATAACTGCAAATGGCAACAAGGAATTTTTTGTAGTTTCCTTTACTTTTGGAAACACCCCATACGGCAACTTAACCTCCGCAACTACCATTAGTTGTCTTTTTGTTTGGCAACTAAAATCTCATATTAGGCAACTAAACTGGTTTTGTTGCCAATGCTCGTGTTTTTTGTAGTGTTCCCTTTCCCTTACAAGGTCAGACATACAAAATCCGATCATACCACAGGTGATTACTTAAGATCGGTTTTACTAATAAAAGTTATACCAATACATAAGTCAGGCCTTTGTTGACAGTTCTACCAAGAACACAACAAGTTGTGAGCGGTTATACTCTATCACACATATTGGTTGTTCATAATATATGCAATGAATAACAAAACCAATAACACTTGGCAATTTCCTTTTCGGTTCACAAACAAGTTTATGAACTTACTTCCTTAGAACACATGTAAACATTGTTCCCTAGGATGAAATCCTCACCTCATACCCATACATAATCACAATACCATTCCAATGATTATGGCGATGTCTTATCTACAAAGTTTAATGGTTAAGAAATAAACCTCGTATTGTATTCCTTAATACCATGTCTATCTAGAGTTCAAATATGCTTCGCAGTTATGTTTTCAATATGCACGACTTGAAAGATACGTTAGGTAATGAAACAATTCAAGTCAAATATCACTAACCTCAAGTGGAAGGATGATTGTTGTCGTTGTAGCTCCTTGCTTCTTCACATCTTCAAGTCTTCGCAATACTTGTAATGTCTCATATCCTAATACTTTCAAGCTAACCTATACGAAGTTTAACTCTAGTACATAATCAAGCGACTCTTAACATGAGTTTTGATTCACTAAAATATGACAACCAAACTTGACATACCAATGCTTGGCGGGTTCAACCGAGCCATGCTCTAACAATCTCCCTTTTGTCAATTTTAGTGACAAAACTCTTACATCATATGGATAAACAAATTACAATAATTCAAGACAATCCGCTTGATTGCCGATTCAACAAAGACAAAGGAAACTGCCACATTCAATCCTTGAAAATGTCGATGTTGACATTATAATAACAAAGCTATTACTCCCTAAGGAAGATAGGTAGATATTCAATCCGCACATCTTTGTTATACCAAACATATGACATGTTACTCCCCCTTAGTTTGTGCTTTCACTCTTTCATTGGATAAAAATATTCAAGTACCAATGTTCTTTTCCCTAGCGATGCCAATCAATATAAATATCAATGCTAGCATCACATGTTTACTCCATATATTTCTCCCCCTTTTTGTCACAAAAATGACAAAGAAACGAAAAAATTAAAGACAACACGAAAAGAATCTTACAAATCTCAGAATAGACTTGCAAACCTGTAGAGTTAGGCACGAGGGTTCCACACATCATGTTCTGATAACCAATATCAAAACCGAAACTACAAGTAGTCTTATTTTGATATGTTACCAAGGAAACAATTGCCGAAACAATTTTTCCAATTTAGTTTAGCAAACCAAAAACAACTAAGAATATTAGTCCCTTTGCTAAACCGATTGTTCAAAAACAACCGCTTAATTCTATAAGACCAAAATAACGATAAACTCCATTTTTCTCATCTGGTTCTAATTATCCATAAACTTAGACCTTTCAATTTTAAACAAGACAAGTACTAGGTTAGTTAATAATTATAACTAGCATTCTTGTTTAGGCATTCGATTAGACTTGAATAACCGAAACCTCACTTCGATAAGTATAACTAAGATCAGAATTAACTTAGTTTATCTTATCCGGAATCGAATTGGACTAGACAACTCGTCCCGTACACATATTATTTCGTTAAGCCATAAATAATTCATACAAACCAAAATAAATCAACTTGCATAATTATTTACCTCAACCGGAAGTAATTGAAACAACATAGACATTATAAGCACCGCAATTGCACCGTAATTTTGTAAGCCTAACCGATTGATACCGTACAAAAGCAAGATAACAATAGTTTTTCTTAACCGGAACCAATTGAATCACACACACGCATCAATTGTACCGAAATTTTGTAAGCCTAAACAATTGATACCACATAATAAAGCAAGATAACAATAGTTTTAATTAAACGGAACCAATTGAAACACACATCCATACACACATCATGGAATAAATATCAATTGAACCGAAATTTTGTTAAGCAAAAGCAATAAATCTTATCTTATCTTATACTAATATAAAGAAAAGAGGTAATTGTTTGGTGAAGCCTTATTTTGGTGAAGCCTTATTTTGGTGAAGCCTTTTCACATGACAATAATACCCCCATTAGCTAAGCTTTTTGTTAATATTTTGTATATTTACAGGAATGCCATTGTTTTAAAAATAAATCAAAAAAAATTAAAACTTAGATATCTTTAAAAATACACATCGGATTTTTGCAAAATTAATATAGGGCTATTTTGCGTTTCCTCCCCTATAAAGATAGCTAATTAGCGTTTCCTCCCCAAAAAGATTAAAATTAGTGTTTCCTCCCATCGTTAGATATTCCATCCACTGTTCAGTTAGCTTGGGGAGGAAACGCTAATTAGCAATCTTTTCATGGGAGGAAACGCAAATACCCCTATGGTTATTTTATCCACGCGTGCACAGATGATGACTCAGCTAATTGAACAGTGGATGGAATACCTAACGATGGGAGGAAACACTAATTTCAATCTTTTTGGGGAGGAAACGCTAATTAGCTATCTTTATAGGGGAGGAAACGCAAAATACCCCATTAATATATTTGGAAAGCTCTTTAAATTATCTACGTAATGAGTACAAACAAGGATATTAACTTTTTATTTTAAGATTTTTTTTCCCATTATTATCAAATTTGGTGTTGTTAAAAGAATCTAATTCAAGCATGTGCATCGCACATGGGGCCTTACTAATATATATAATATATTAGGAAAACAATTAACTAACAAGATTGTTACCTCAAATTTCGCATCCACTTCTCCAATATGATTGCATCTTCGTCCAGGGAGAATTGATATCGAAATATCACCACGTTGTCATCCTTATGTGTGAAACAAAAGAATAACAACACACCTCAACCTTTACCAGAGAAAGGTTGAAAACCGGTTTTAACAATTGCAAGCAAAAGTTGAAAACCGTCGAAACACATATGCTTTTATGCTAAACTAAAAAGGATTCAACATATTGTAACTTTTTCACATATTGTTTCTATTAGAACCCCTCATAATCCTTTGATAAAGTCTACCTACTAGGGCTAGAACTTAATCCCGCTAAATCAAAAAGTCACCCAAACCATGAGGGTTCACAATATGATGAGATCGAATATTAAGGTAATAAAACCAAAATCAAACATCCCATAAACATACATAGCAATAAGGTAAAAGCAATTAAGCACAGGCTATGTAAACCAAAAACTATCACAAGAAAAATTACTCAAACAAATAATTTTATTCATAATAGACCAATACAATTAATGAAATAAATCAAAAATTGATGTCTATTAAACTAGATTAAGTATTACAACAAATAACTTAATCTCTAGTGGTGCTCTTGTTGTTCACTGAGGTCTCTTCAATGTTCAAACTCTTAAACATGTCTCCGGGGACTTGTCCGCAACCACTTCTTGTTTTTCAAGTCTTTCAACCTAATTTTTCATATCAGCTATATCATCTTTTGTTTCCTCAATCTTATCCTTAAGCCAATCTTGATTTCGAACCGTTATAATGAGATTGGTTCTTAGTTCTTCAAAACCTTGAATATAGTAAATCATACTATCAGAACGAATCCACTTGGTTTTGGTTGGATCTTGAAGGTTGTAAGCCAACAGACATGACTCATCTTGTGATCCAGCTGAGCTATCAGACTCATAATCAGACATAATGCCTTTCTTCTTTCTCTCTGTATCGATTCCTTGACAATCCTTAAATTTTTGAGCTTTCTTCTTATTAGTCTTTGAGACACTGCGATTTACTGGAGGCATGCTCGGTTATGAATATATATAAAAGGATTTCTCTGGGTTTCGAATACAGACAAGATAAAGTTTCTCCTCTCAAAAGAGTCAACTTTCGGACCAAGAGACCTCTGGAAAATCCAAAAATATCAAACAATATATTTCGTTTCCTTAGTACGAAATTCTCAAGGTGGAAGGATTATTAAAAATCCGAAAATTCCAAATATCACCTATTTTTGGAAAATCATGTTGAACATGAACATTTTTAACTGCCATGGATTCGCAGCAATCCATTAACTATCACGAAATTTTTCTGATAAACAATAACTACACAATGGTACATGTGCTCCTGTTTTATTGTGCCTTTCCCATCCAAGATTATGAGCACGAAAGGATGATAAAGCACAGCATACGATACATAATTTTAGTTGATTCATGAAAGTCAAAGAGAGCCTGGAGAGACATGTAAAGTGTGAGAGAACCTCATGGACTTAGTGAAGTCAACAGAAAAATTAGTGATCCTTTGACGAAAGGATAATCTAGAGAGATAGTTTATAATTATACATCGAGGGGGGTGGTACTTAAGCTCATAATATAAACTTGCTATGAAGGATACTCAACCTTGCTGACTGGAGACCCCAAGATCAAGGTTTCGAATGAGACAACTAATTTGTGGTGGGTAAAGGTAAACACTATCAGAGAATTATATTTTCTGTCCCTTCCCTATGGTGTAGATGTGATAGTGTGACCGCATGTGAAGGATGAATTTTAATAAGTCTTAATGAGTTATATAGTTTCAATTTAAGATTGAAGTGGGGTGTGCAGTGAACACTCTTGATAGAACTCACCTATCTGAATGAGGAAGTGAGTCGCTTCCTATGAGAATATGAGCTGATTCTCTAGAGAATTCTGAGAAACAAGATACGTCCATGGCCAAAACGGACAAAACCGCATGAGCTTGGCAGCAACCTTGGAGATATCATGTGTGGTTGTTATTGCGAGTTACACCAAATGTTAGAAGTTCGAGACCTTATAGACACTGGGTAATAAGTAGTTCTGGTAACCTCTCACTAAGCAAAGGTTCAAGACCTTATGGACACCTATGCCTATTCGTGATATTTCCTGTTTTCCGTGTTTTATCGTATTTTTATTCATGTGAGGGATTGTTGGAAAAAATATGGTTTTATGAGAATAAAAATTAATAATAAAACGGTTTTTCCTAAAATAAAAACACCTTCCAAATTTGTCTCTTAGTTTTTACGGGATAGAAGTTTTACCTTATATATTTTGGATTTGGGTTAGGGTTTTATATAAGATGAACCTCTCTTTCTTGCCGTCTGTGGAGAGAACTTCTTCTTCGTCTTCTATGTTTGATACGAGGGTTTAAGTGCTAACTTTTCGTGAGTTTTATTGCTGCCAAGTTCTAGAAGGACAAGGTTTGAATGTGCTATTCAAGCTTTGTTAAGATTGTTGTATCTTGGAGGACTATAGCATCATCTTTTTTAGAGTGTAGCCGGGCATTCTTGTCTTAAGGACAGTATGTTGAACATGCGCCTCAATCTGTCATTACAAGTTTGTTTATTCATGATACTTAACATGGATCGATGAATTAGAGACATTGACAATTTTTCCGAATATGGGAGACGACACAAAATATGAGATAAGTATATTCCTTATACTAATTTGTTTGAATTATTATCGTTTTTTAATTGTTATCCCCAACACACAGAAGGGTTGAGATTAGTTCGAATATATGTTTGTTGTGTAATATTCACGAGGAAACTCAGGATCATCTCTTTGTGCATTGTGATTTGGCACGTTTCTGTTGGGATAATTTTCTTAGTTCCGTACAGATAAAGTGGGTAACAAGCCATAGCTTGAGGAGCTGTTTGCAGAACTGGTGGATCAATCGAATTTAAAAAAATTAATTGGTATGTCACTTAATCCCCTTTGTGATTTGCTGGGAGATTTGGTTGGAGAGGAATCGAAGGGTACATGGAGGTCGACCAAAGATTGGAGATGAACTTCTATGTGCCATTAAGTTATATATACATCTTTGGAGTTCATCTCTGATATATTCAGAGATTATTCTTTGAACCAAGTTCTTTTCAATTGGGAAGACATAATGAGCATGAGATAGTCAAGCTCGACTTTTTGTTTGATTGGTTTGAAGCCTCTTGCTTCCATTTTTTTGTAAATTCCTTGTACATATTGTTCTTTTAATATATCCTTCTTCATTCAAAAAAAAATCCACATACTATGTGACAGGAAATGAATGTTGTTTGAGGCCAAAACAACAATTAAATTGCTAAGAAGCTGTTTACCTATAAAAGCAACCCATTTCGTTCGTTCTCACAATTCATTAATACACCTCCTAAATAATGCACGTTTCAGTTCAGTCTACTAGCTATCGCGAGTTTAAAAACAAAAGAGTTCACGGTTGAGCTGATGGAGGAAATGGAGAAAATTAGTGTACGTTCTCTCTAAACCACCTTCAAGAATGGAGTATTAAAAGATTGTTCTCCATAAAAGGGTTGTTCACTGAAGCTTAATATCAGATTTAAGTGGGAATTTTGAGGTTCCAATGCAGTCCACAAATGAGAATTTTTGTTTCCCATAAACTTCCAAATACGGTTTCTCTTTAACCAAATTTATTATAAAATCACCAAGGGGAAAAGAAAAACGAAAAAAAAGAAGAAGTAAACAACACAAAAATATTGTCTAAATGAGACTGAGCGTATTTTCAATAACTAGTTTTCTCACTTTTAGTAGAATAATATGTGGACATATGGTTAATGTATGAGAGTGGAGACGTGAAATGAATGATCAATATTCCAGAAGAAATGAAAAATTGGATGCCAATATGAAGGAATATGCGTGAGAATGAAAACAACGTACTAAAACAGATCTCTCTGCAAAAATATATAAATGGTTGTGCGAAAAGTTAGGTAATGTAGCTTCTAGCTCACGCACAGTTTAAAATCCTAGCCGTTTGGAATCCAGATGAAGTGACATTGAATTCTTTCCGGCAGTGCTATTTGACTCCCTCTTTTCCACCTCCCTCCAATCTAAACCACACATCAGGGGAATGGTGAACCCTACTTGTACCTGAAAGTGAATCCAAATCCAGATGTGTGGTTTAGATTGGAGGGAGGTGGAAATTGAAAAGCATTTCCGAATTCTCAATTTCTTGATATGTTAGAGGAAATTGAAAAGCTAATGCAACAATGTTCACCAAACACTTTAAGCTTCAGTCATTACTTGAATGGGTACAACCTCACCAAATTGAGAGGTCTGCCATTCAGTTTCTTTTCAAAAATTATGAAGGAAGAGGATAAGGTAAATCTTTAGAAATTATTATTAAAAATATTTATGTCTTAAAATCGGTGGCGGTGCTATTCAGCTCTCTATTTTCCACCTCCCTATTCTGCTCACTCCAATCTTGAAAATGGTGAACCCCATTTGTACCTGAATGTGATTCAAATCCTAAATGTGCTGTGTAGATTGGAGGGAGCAAGGTAGAGAGGTGGAGAATAGGAAGGTGAATAACATTTCCGTTAAAATATGGTATTTTAAATGACACATTAATTAGTGCCTGTAAGAGTGTGAGACACTAATTTATACCGTCAGAGTTTAAAGTTGCTCTCTTTTTCATGTTTTTTAACGAAAGTTTAAGCTTTCACAAGTCATGCATCCCAAATCCCAATAGATAATTGCTTAAAAGTAGCATTAGGGGGGCTGAGAAGAAGTTTTCTCATTTTGACACCATCGGTTTATAACAAAACCCAAAAAAAAATCCAACGAAATTTGAATGAGCCTTTTGTTGGAAGAAAATTATTACAACGGGGAAGAAATTGTTGATTATTAAATAAATGTGATTAAAGATTATTTCTGAAACACTTGTTCGTGTTGGTCTACCTTCATTCCTTCGTATATATTAAATAACCTCTTGCATAATTATAAACCCGGCACTTTTAGGGGCGATCCCGAAAGAATTAGGGGCGACACTAAAAGACAAAAAAGGTCACCCAAACGTAAATCTAAGCTACCCCTTATATTTGATTTTTCGAAATGGCCAATATGCCCTTATATAATCGGTAGCCAACACCATAATCTAGAGGTTAAAGGTGAATCGGTAGGTTAAATTGAAACTATACCTACCGATTATTGTGTAGATACTTAAACCCAATAATCCCTTTTATAATCGGTAGCTTATCCAACTTATAAGACTACCGATTATAAGGAGCTCCGTATTCAGCCTTGGCCAAATTTCATAGGTTTTGAGTGCACACAGCCAACCATAACCACTTGGATAGAGCTGTGGATCTAGCCATAATCGGAAGCCTAATAGGTTCCACAACCTACCGATTATAGGTTGCCCCAAATTTAGTTTTTTCTAAAATCCTTCACGTAATGAATTTTGAAATATACCATAATCGGTAGGGTATATAATTATATAACCAACCGATTATAACGAGCCCTAGATCCAACCTTTGCCATATTTCATAGGTTTTGAGTGCACTCAGCCAGCCATAACCACTTGGTTCGTGTTTTGATGCAGCGTTAATCGGGAGTTAAATATATTACCAAACATCGATTATGGGTTGCCCCAAAATGAGTTTTTTCTAAAATCCTTCATGTAAGGGAATTTGAAATATACCATAATCGGTAGAGTTAACAACTTAACAACCTACCGATTATAAGGAGCCCCGATCGAACCCTTGCCAAATTCGTAGGTTTTGAGTGTACAGAGCGAGACATAACCATGTGGTTCGTGATTTGATGTAGCCATAATCGTACGGAAGATAGGTTCCAAAACCTATCGATTATAGGTTGCCCCAAAATGAGTTTTTTTCTAAAATCCTTCATTTGATGAATTTTGAAATCTACCATAATCGGTAGTCTACTCAACTTAATAAACTACCGATTGTAAGGAGACCGGATCGAACCCTTGCCAAAATCCATAGGTTAAGAGGGTACAAAGCCAGGCCTAACCATGTGGTTCGTGATTTGGAAGTAGCCATAATCGCACGGAATATAGGTTCCAAAACCTACCGATTATAGGTTGCCCCTAAATGAGTTTTTTCTAAAATCCTTATTTGCTTTAATTTGCGCCTCTCCGACATAATCGGTAGATGATAAAACTTATACACTACCGATTATAAGTGGTCAGGATTCAACCTTTGACAAAAACTATAATATTCGGTAGCCAAAACAATAATCGGTAGTTTCACTCAATAATCGGAAGCAAACTCTCGTAATCTGTAGGTCGGGGTCTATATATTAGTGTTTGGAAAAAAATTTGACTCATCGTGAGGTAACTCCGATTGAGTGAGAGAAGAAGAAGAAAAAAAGAAAAGAAGTGGGTATATGTTGCCAACTTTCGATTTTTGCCAACTTCCATAAACATGGATGGGTACGAAGAAGGAGGACGTGAAGTTGTTGAATTTCAAGGTTCACTACCGTTTAGAGATGACGATTTGGGGTATATGTTGAATGATCCAAACTTTGATGGAGATGAAATCCTAGACGACGCTTTCATGGAAGAAAATGGAGAATCACCCGAGATCGAAGCTAACGATTCATCAAACATACGGGTATGTTGTTAACAAACTCTAATACCCATGTTATCCATGTTACGTGCGTTTGTGTGTGTTTTCGAATGTGAAAATTCGATTTCTGCATGCATTGAATGACATGAACGACATATATTCGGTAGTAAATTTAGTAACATATCTACCGATTATTAATAATCGGGTATATTTTGATGTATTAATATGCCGAATATGAAAAAATCCCCAAATTGAAAGCTTCAATTTCTCATAATCGGAATTTTTCTACATGAATAAACGTCCGATTATTGGTATATAATAATCGGTTGGTTCATGAATTTATAGTCCCTCCGATTATGAAGGTTTTTACACGTAAGAATTGTTCATTTACGTATGTCGTTAATCGGTAGACTATATGCGTACATGACTACCGATTTATTATAATCGGTTACGTTGTATAGTATTAAATAACCGATTGTATTAAAATCGTTTACTTATTATCTAAACTTCCTTCCGATTGCTAATGCATAACGTGTTGTTGTTGTGCGTAGGCTGTTGTAGCGGTTGATGACGATTATTATTTGAGGCCCGATACTTCCTACACTATGCAAACGATTTGGTATGGTCATGATTTATCTTTTCTTTTTCCAATCGTGTATGTTAGATGGTTATGCTTATTATTTTTGTTTTGTAATATGCCCATTTAGATATTTGGAAGTAAGAAGGAGGCCAAGAAATGGCTTATGAACAAGGCAAAAGAGAAGATGTGCGTGGTAGTTCGTAACCGGTTGCGTTAAGAATATTCGGTTTGAAATGGTATGTGAGCGAGGTGGGGAGAAGAAGAGTCACGAGGAAAGAATAATAAGTATGTAAGGAAGACGGAGAGGAAGAAGTACCGAACTCATACGAAGAAGATTGGATGCCCATTTAAGATTGTCTTCTATAAGCCCGATGGTAAGGAAAGTAAAGATTGGAAAATGTCTAAAGTTGCTAATGGTTGTCACAACCAAGATGATCCGGATACTCTTATTGGACATGTAATGGTTGCGAAGTTAAAAGCACATGAAATGGAGACGGTGAGGTCTATGCGTATCCAAAGGCGAGTCGATCTTAAGTAAAATAAAGGCGGACGACCCCGATAACTTGTCTTCTTTATCTACAATTAAGTCGGCCCTAGCTACGATCAAAAGGACGGAATGGGATGGTAGAACGGTCATGCAACAATCGCAGTGGTTAGCCGAGTTACACGACTACACGTTGAGAACGGAAGAAAAGGATGGTAAAGTGGTACGTATTTTCTTGGCACATCCCGAAATGATAAAATTGGCTCAGTGTTTTCATCAAATTCGTTGATAGATGCCACTTACAAGACAAACAAATATAACATGCCGTTTTTGAACATTGCTTGTCACACTGGACAAAAACACGTTTACGATTGCATGGGGTTTAATGGATCATGAGAACAACGTGAGTTTCATTTGATGCCGGAGACGCCGAGGTCCATTTACAATGGGGATGATTTTCCAAGGGTTATTGTAACGGATAACGATCAAGCCTTAATGCATGCAATAGCGGTAGTGTTTCCGAAGCCCGAAACTTGCAATGTACGTGGCACATTAAATGCAACCACAGACACAATTGCCATCGCCATTTCCAAGCTAAAAAACCAAGGAAGGGTACCAAGAGGTCGAAGGAAGAGGATGAGCGCATTAGTAAATTAACCGAGGAAGAACGAGAGGAAGAGAAGAGGTTATTTGATGAAAAATGGAAGGAGGATGGGATAATTTGGAGATCGTTCATGAAAGCATGGGACAAGATCGTTTGGTCAATGACCGAGGAAATTTACGAAAGGAACTTGAAGAAATTTGAGGAAGAATATTACAAGGACTACCCAAAACCCGTTGAGTATTGTAAAACACAATGGTTACCGATTAAGGAGAGGTTTGTGTATGCATGGACATATGAATATCATAACTTTAAGAACGAGGCGACAAGCATTGCGGAGGGGTCTCATGGCCGATTAAAGAAAATACTTCTAGGTAGTGAAAATGGAGTTGTGTCGATCCAAGAAGCAATCCATGAATTCACCAATCGTAATCTCATAAAGATTAAGGATTCTATACAATTTAGTGTACATAAATTCTCACGGAACACGAAGGGGAAAGATTGCTTTTAAGGGGCATTATTCATAAAGTTTCAAGGTGGGCAATAAATCACATGATAGAACAATTGAAGTTGTATAAAGCTTACGATGACGAGAATACGGTTTGTGTTTGCAAGGATATGATAGGTATTGGTCTCCCATGTCGTCATAAAATGGGTAGGTACGTCGATGTGATTGACATCAATGATATTCATCCATTTTGAAGCAATTAAATTTCACTCCAAGCACACCCGTAGTCAATGGTCCGTCGTTCATGGAGTCGGAATTGTGTGCAAGAATAGCCGAGCGTTATGCTACAACAAATGGCGCCAAGAAGCAAATATTGATGCATGATTTGGAACAAGCTCTTCACCTCGTTTAAAATAGGTTGATGAACCTATTAAGCATAAGGGGTGGGTAGGCCAAACACCGAAGTGTCGGGGACCATTGAAAGAAAAGAATTAAAGGATCATTTGTCTAATAAAAGAATATTGTGTCGGCATGAGCGTTCGGAAGCCGAATTTGAAGATGAGCCGCAACCAAAGAAAAGAGGTCGTCCAAGAAAAGATCAAAATGGAAGTCCAAAAGTCTCTAAGAAGCCTTTTCAAGTAAGTCAAGTCGATGCGGTGGAACAAGTTGTGTTAGTGGAGACCCAAACTAGCTCCGTAGTTATTGATCAAATGAGCGACTCGCCACAAACACATTCAACGGAAATGGTGAGTATAAGAGAGAAGTATGGTACTCTTCGTTGTCCTAGGGATTTTCATGGAAGACCAACACGATCAAGGTATACGATTATAGAAGAGTATATGAAACAACTCCCTCCACTCATTGTTCCATTTATTTTGTCCACCGACGAGGTTGATGGGGATGGCAATTGCGGGTTTCACGTCGCCTCGGAACAAATTGGTTACTTTGGAGAGGCGGTGAACGAAGATGTCACCCAATGGCAAAATTTAAGAACTAAGATGGCGGTACAACTAATAAAGGACAAGGATTTCTATATGGAGATGATGAAGGAAGGAGATAGGCACGACAAAGAACTAGAGTTCAAAGACTTTGTTGCGCGTGTAAAGTGCCGAAAGGGTTTGAAGACAATCGGATCCAAGTATTGGATGACAATGCCTAAATGTGGATATCTCTTAGCGGACGCTTTGAATTGTGTGGTACATTTCTTTGTTCCTCCTAAGTATGGACATTCTTATACGTTTACACCTACAAGGACGGTTTTGCGATGAATCGGTTAAAGATAGAAGAATTGTTATGGCATTTGTGAATGAGATGCATTTTATCGGTTTAAGAGTAAAGAGGATTGCCCATTACCTCCGTTGGTCTGGTTGGAACGATTACTTCCCAACGAATCATTGTAACGATTGGTTGAAACAATATGAGACCAACATGTTGGATTGGGATCGCGTCATGAAGGTGGATTTCTAAGGCCCTCTGGAATTGGTTTCTCGGATGATGAAGATCAATGATTGTTTTGTTTGAAAGATGTATTTTGGAAAGCCCTATTTGCACATGTTTTTTTTGGAATTTGTGGAAAATACTGTGAAGTCTAAAGCTATAATCGGTAGTTATATTTTTAATATATCAACCGATTATACAAGCTTTTAAAAATACGTACTCAATCAATATTATAATCGGTTATTAACTTTTTGAATTTATCTTCCGATTAAAAGGCCGATAAAACAATCAAATTTTTTCCCAGAATCGGTAGATTACATATTATATAAACATCCGATTGACACCAAACTCGACAAAAAATAAATCGTAAATTTTTCCTGTGATCGGTAGACAACATATTGAATAAACTTCCGATTGTCACCATAGTCCGACAAAAAGCTGAAAATCTTCCCAATCGGTAGACAACATACTCGCATAAACTTCCGATTGTCACCAAAATCGACAAAATAGGTGAAAATCTTCCGAATCGGTAGACAATATAAAATAATAACTTCCGATTGTAACCATCAATCAACATTTATCTTTACTGACGGACTTGTGAATTCATAACTTCCATCATAAGTGAATTCTTCACCCTTTCCACTAAAACTGTCTTTTTGAGTGTCTCCTATATAAACAAACATAAAATAATGTCAACTTCGTTTTAGTAAGAAAGATTAAACACCGGTGTTATTTAAAAAGAATAACCGAGCGTTATACTTACAAATTGTTGGATCGACAAGCTTAAGTGGCTAGTGTTAAACATCCTCTTTTGTATCGTTATGTAATCATTTACCCCTTTTTGGACAAGTCGGAAACGATCATGAACTTGATGGAGTGATCTTTGCTTTGGATTTCCATACTCTCGCACAAATTGGCTATATACCCTCGCCCAAAAGACTTCGGGTGTTAACCTTCCTGCTATGACATCTTCACGTCTTGTTTCACGATACCATGTTTTCACAATGACCAAATCTTCATCTGCATCAAACGTTGCCATGCTTGTAAGTTGAGATATACAATGAATCACAAGAGTAGACGATGGAAAATCTATTTGTAGAATACACAATGCTATATATGTGTTGTTTGGTGCATAAATAAGAAGAGTTTACCCTCCTTATATAGATGAGAGTCCCAATGTCTCTTTTTTTTTTTTTGAAAATATGGCCGTTGATGCGTACTTTTACAAGACTGTCATCGAAATTGCGTACAATTATTACACTCAATCGGTAGTAAATGTTTGAACAAAGCCTCCGATTATTTTTAATCGGTAAATATGTATTGTTATATACTTCCGATTATAGGATGTTTTGTCACCGAGTTCCCGGTTTCATTAGAGTAGTATAATCGGAGGTTTATAAATATGTATTATCAACCGATTGTGTTTGGTTTTCGAGGCACGGCTAGTTTCTTTTGAACGAACTAGCCGTTGGAGTATAATCGGTAGTTACATCAACAATTAAAACTTCCGATTTTCATAAATATTTTGAAATTCATAACAATATCACCTACACATCATCATAATTTTACATTGAACTCCCGCAATTCTATTACAAGGTATTGCGATTAGCGTCGCGGACGTGTTGGACGAGTCCTAAACGGATTAAATCTTTCCATCGCCCTAAGGATTAATTCTAAAATGAGCTTCATAACGGAAGCTTGATCTTTTCCATCTCCGCCATTCCCGAGAGATCGTTCTATAACGTCATCATTGGTTTCACCCCTCAATCGATATTGATTCACAAGATAAGTTAAATGGACGAATTCTTGGACGTGTCCATTTATTAAACCAACTCGCAGAAAAGATCACGGAGTGACGTGTTGTTTGGGTTACGGTGTCGTCGCAGAATTTTCGTGAATTTTCCCCAAATAACTCATACTCATTATGCCTCCTTGCCTGCGTTCTTCTCCTCGTCTCGGATAGAATTGAACATAGCGCCTACATAAAGATAAATCTTCTTCAATCGTGAACTCCGTAGGATTAATGAATGGTTGGGCCATTATGTTGAAGATGATGTTGGAGAGAGTTTAAAGGTATTTGTGTTCTATAGAGAGTAAAAGGATACAATCCTTATATAGAGTTTAGAGTTCCAACTACTGTATTTTGTTGGGGCAATCGTATAATCAGTAGTCAAATGAAGTATTTTAACTTCCGATTATACAGTTGCCCCAAATTTTGTTTTGCAGAAATGTCATTTTTTCGAATTTGGGAACTATATTAATCGGTAGCTAATAACCTACCGATTATTCTAGTTCCCAAATTTAGTTTTTGCAGAATTGTCATTTTTTTCGAATTTGGGAACTAGAATAATCGGTAGTTAATAAGACTTCCGATTATACAGTTGCCCCAAATTTCTTTCTTGGCGAAATCACCAATTTTGGGAATTTAGGATCTACTATAATCGGTAGTCTCGTGAGGTTATGTTCCTTCCGATTGTTATAGAAGCCAGATGCGTGTTTGCCACAAAATCGATAATAATCGGTAGTATAACATAGTTACTAAGCTTGGAGATTTAGTTATAATAATCGGGCACTAAATATCTCCCGATTGTGTAAGGGCATTAACGTATTCTTCGCGTTTTTGGACATCCCTTAACGGTGTATATGGGTTGGGAATAAAAAAGTCGCCCCTAATTCTTTCGGGGTCGCCCCTAAAAGTGCCAGGATTATAAAAGGTTAGGGAAAAAAAAAAAAACTATCTGCGCACATCTGGGCCTACTTTGAGCCCAACTACATCTGGCCCTTCTTCGAGCCTACTAGCCAGCCGTATGGACTGGACAATGCAGGATTACCGATTCAACAATGTGATTAAGGATTGCTGCAGCCATTTAACGAGACACAAATTCCCGAACTTAGTTGTGAGGATAATTCTACATTTCAACAAATGAGTTTTTTATGAGAAGGGATAAGCGTCTGCCAATAGTTTTTTCAGTTTCAGATTGACATTTCCCAAAACATTAGAGGTTCATTCTCTTCTAATTTAATAAATATGAAATCATAAATTACATAGCAGGCAAACGGGCAACAAGCTGCGCCGCAAGCCCTTTTTGAATAGCAAACCCTATCCTCTTAAACACAAGCTCCCTCGAATCAGGAGTCATGACATTACTGTGCATGACTCTTTGAATTCTCGTTAAAAGTCCAACCGCCTGCCGGTGCCGAGTACCCAAAAGTGTCAAAGGCAAGGGGATAAAAGCATGTCCATTATCAATACACGCTTTCTCATGCTTCGCTACTCTTACCGGGCGCCTTTCAAAGCCGCTCGTCCAACTATGAAAGAGTCATGCCCAATGCCTGCTAATGGGGAAACACCAGTAAGGTCAACACACGCATGTTTTCCATTGGCCCACCCAAAAATAAGAACATCTGCTGGTCTGAGTGTTGATCTCCCTTCAAGCGGATTCGTCAAAAAGTTGACCGGCGCCTCTTTCTTTGCTGAAATACCAGCCCTCCACAATACATCATATAAGGTATCTCTCACATGATCATGTCTATATTTAAACCCAGGATCTACCTTACAATGAACTGCATGTTCCCCATATGTGTCCAAGCACCCCGTAATGCAAGCAGGGCAACGTGAATCAGAAGGGTATAGGGGAATCATTAACCTGTACTTAAGGATGGACCGGTACTCCAAGGGGGACATCTTCTGCCCAAGGCCCTCAATCGGGATAGCAAGAAGAAAATCCTGCGCATGCGCTGCTTGTAGGCAACCAAAACGCTCGTCTCGGTCTCTAAAACCCGTAAACCCTATCAATTTCTTTAACAACTTTACCAAAAAGAGCACTCGCCATGTTGCTTTGTGCTTTAAGGGGGGCGGTGTCTTTATTGGTGAAACTGCTAAAGTCTTGGTCGGGCAGAGTTTCTTGTAAGGTTTTCAAAGCAATGAAAAAATTATCGTCCATACCTTCAACTCCACTATCCCTGAGTATGTGATCTTGCAACCCCCAAGTTTGCACACGTGATGCGAGAAAAGCATATTGTGATGCTTCCTTAGCCGTGTATAACCCAAGGCCTCCGTATCTAATAGGCAGTGTAGCTAGTCTCCATTGCAGTTCCCCAAAAAATGGACCCCCACAAACCACAATTCCCTCTATCGCCTCTCTCAAGCCTCTATCAAAAATATCTACTGCCTCCATAGTGTGCCCCGGGAAACAAATGCGAAGCCCAAAAAGCAACTTAGAGATACCCATACATGTATGCAGAAGTAATAATTCACTCTGAGGATCAAGTAGTTTGGGCAAGACATGCATCAACTCCACTGCCTTATCTGCTCTCTTGATAGCAAGCCCTTTCACAAACCGATCATCAAGGCTAACTGCACCACCTAAAAGTTTGACCCCATTGTCTGGCCTTGATATATCAGCAGGAAACATCCCATCCTGTATCTTCCGTCCATCACAAGAGGGCCAAAAAATTTCGGTTTTTTTGATATTCAATATAAGTCCCAAAGGAGGCCCTTAATCAACAACAGTGCTTGTGCCACTTGTGTCACCAATAATAGTACCATCATCAAGATACCAAGCTTGTAAGGATAATGTGCACTGCTCATTTATCTTGGATATAAGCTGATGAAGCACCAAAGCAAACAATAAAGGACCCAACGGGTCACCTTGTTGCACCCCTGTCGAAGAATATATATGATAATCTCCTACATATAATCTTGCAGGTTGACCATACAAATAATCCACCCATGGAGATATAGATGGACAGAGTCTACGAACCTCAAGAAGCATGGTTGTGCGGTCAACTAGGTTGAAAGCATTGGTGAAGTCAACAGTTAGCATAGTGAGACTAGGGTCTACATGGTGCTTACTAACATACCTGTTCACAGCATGCAAAATTGCCTCCGCACCTCCCGAAACTCCCACCCCAAACTGAAAGTCTTGTAGGTAGGCTGTCATGTCCTTACCAACCCTTTCATAGCAACTTTGGAAACAAGACGACGCCAAATCGTCCCAACAGCAATAGGACGAATACTTTTGTCTGGCTTTAGAAGAGGAGTTAAGGGTGCTGAGGCAATAAACTCTGCAAGAGTAAGTGGACATCTACCACTCAACCACAGATTAACAACCCTTGTTATTGACGTGACTAGGTCAGCCGCCACAGAAGAGCCTTCCCCACAAAACGCATCCAACAAGTGTTGTGCCCGGAGGCCATCCATGCCACATGAAGTCCCCTTAGGAAACGACTTAATACAGCTTAAGACAGTGCCCTCTTCTGCCAGTAGAGGCGTCTCAGTTAACGGGATAGATGGCTTCTGCGGAGGGGGCATGAACGGGTGTTTATCTTCTGCGGAGGGGGCATGAACGGGTGTTTCTCTTCTTATTTGCTCAAGAGGTTTTAACTTATGAACTAGGTGTACCTGCATAAGAAAAATATTGCCACCAGTTTTGTTGCAAGTTAGTGAAGAAAAATTCTTGGAACCACATGAGTTCCATCCTAAAAGGGCTAGGAGAGAGGTCAGAGGACAATGACCTGAAATTGGTCTTGATTTAGCTAGCTGCATTAAAATTGAGTTTGAAAGGTTGTTGGAATAAAAGATCTTCATTGAAGGATTTGCTTTCCCATTGGACCTTGCACCCTTAAGCGGCAAGTCTAACAACTCGTGATCAGCCGTGAATGAGAAGAAAAATGAGAAGTCGAGAGAGTCAGTCACCAAAAGCAATTTATGTTATACCGTACTAGGCCATTGCCTTGGGCCCCAAATTGTTGAGCCCAAAATGTTTAATTTTTCTAGGCTTGGCCACCATAACGATAAAATCCAGTGCATAAAAACCCAAGGTAGTGACTACTTTCTTAATTGTTTTCAACTTTCATTTATTAATATTTCATTCTCTTTCACAGACAAAGCCTTTAGAGATGAACAAGAATCAACATCGTCTGTTCTTGAGATTCCTAACTAGATACACTAAATGTTGTGAATTAACTTGTCATTGATTGATTTGTTGTGAGAAATTTTGAATAATCTTAACCTACTAACATGTTGAATCATAATCTTCTCCTTTTTTCCTATTGTATGAGAGGTCTTGAGACATATGTTGAGCAAAGCGCAAGATGTTGATAAAATTTTGGGTTTCTCAGTGAAAAATGTGAGAACTAAAGTCAAACGTCGAAAATTTTGCACATACGTTTTAGGTGTAAGATATTCAAATTTTCTCGTGTTTACCTTGGTCTATTTGGGTGTACAATATTCAATTTTTCTAGTGTTTACCTTGGTAATTTGGGTGTAAAATATTCAATTTTTCTCGTGTTTACCTTGGTCTATTGTTGGTTGATTAGACTAACGGCACTCAAAAGTGGTATAATATTTTTGAGTCGTGTTGTTCGAGACTTTCTTCTTGAATGGGCCGGAAAACAAATAGCGAGATGAGGTAAGTTGACCCTTATTAAAATTATTTTGGCTAGTTTTCCTATATGCTATCTATCGAACTATCTTGCACATTGATCCATCGAGAATAAACTTGATAGAACAATAAGAAACTTCCTTTTAGACAACGATGTTAACAAGAAAAGAATCCATAATATTAGATGGTCCGCGGAGGTGAAATATAAGAAAAGTGGCGGTCTTAATACTCTAAAGCGTAAACTATGAATTCGATGCTTTTTAAAAAGTGGTGATGGAGATTTGGCGTGGAAAATGAGGCTCTTTGGAGAAAGATAATTGTAGAAACATTTGTGAAACTTCAACTGGCAGGGAAACTCTTCAACCTAAAGGCCCAAAGGGGATAGTTTGTGGCATAATATTTATGATGTACTCGAGGACTTTAGCAAACATGTGAGATTCAAGGTCAATGTGGGTAATGAAATATGATTTTGGGAAGATCTTTGGATTGGAGATGATGTATTATGCAATAGACTTCCATTGGATTTTGAAGCTTCAAGAACCAAGAGGTGCGTGGTGGCTTGATGTATTATGAGACATCAAGTGACCACATCAAATAGAAGTTTATGACTCAAAGCAGGTACTCTCAAACTATAACGAGTGAGGTTGTTTTGATAAATTCGCCACTGAAAACACAGGGACATTGAAGATGGCGCTTTAGATTCTAGATTATGGATGGCCTGATCAAAATACTTTTTTGGATACTTATATTTTTAAGAACGGGGTTAATTCACTTATAGATATCGGTGATCAAAATTTTCCAATTTAGATAATTTGGATTCAGCTTACCCATTTAAGATACATTGCTTTCTTTGAATCCTCTCCATTAAGGTTTGGTGATGGCCTATAAATTAATTTGAAGGGGTATGAATGCAGATGGCCTTTGTCAGTTTTGTGAGGAGAAAAATAAAACAAGAGCGCACTTATTTTATGATTGTTGGAGAACTAAGAGAATTTAGACGCACTTTTCCTGAAGATGTAACTTCCATTGGAATTACAATACTAATATTTCCAAAATAAATAAATAAAAGGTTTGAGTCATGATTGGGTGATGAACGTCTTAACCGTATTTGGAAGCGCTAATTGCTACATGGTGGTGTATATAAAAAGAATTAAATGCAAAGATCTTTAACAACAAAAATAAAAATTTGGCAAGCATGATTAGAGATATAAAGATCCAAGTGTACTTTTGGGCGAAGTCATACACTAAAATGTTAAGATTAGCGGCCAATATGGTGGTAGCTATATGGAATACGAACCTATATTGTTCTCATTAAATTGACTATGGGAGGTAAGGTCACAAGAGTTCAAGGTTTCTTTTTATCTTGTCTCTTTTTTCTTTTGGTGACCGGATCTAATTTCGGTTTTGTTTTATATCTGTTATATTTTTTGGGTCAATACTTTTTTTTATTGAATTTTTCTTGTAACAGGCCAAAAAAATTAGCATTTCAAATCCTTAAGATTTTGGATTTCGTGTTCAAATTAACATATCAAACATGGTTTAATATTTTTACTTTCAAAACTTTTTATGTTACTTGTTGACAGGATACTAAATCCTAAATTTAATAATAAGATAATAATAAATGGGGTGTAAAAAACTTGAAATCCTAACTATTTTTTTATTGATCTGGCTTGAATTGACTATGCATATATTAGAGTCTTATAAGTGCAAACGTCTGTGATACATTAGGTTCCTCTTTAGGTGGTACTTGTATAGGCCAGGAATTTATCTGCTTTAAAGCCTTAGTGTTATATTACCAAAATTGAAAAATTACCCTCAAAAGTAGAAGTAGCAAAAAGTTTTCCAGATGATGTCTTCGTGTGATATTAAATCTTCATTCTTCGAGAATAAGTTGGATGATTTCAAGACTCTACCATCCAATCTAATCTAATCTAATTTGAAGTTGACTTTAGTAGGCTAAATTAAGAAGTAGTTTTGACATTTCAATTTTATATCAGACACTTGACATATGAACAACTATATGTTTAACCTAGCATTCGCTATAACATATATTTACATAGTAAAGTGAAGAACTATAAAAATAATTGCACAAACCGGATCGATATGTCGTTGTTGATGGTGGTTTTTAGCTTAGGGTTAAAATCGTAAAACCTTACATCTGATGTGACGTCACTTTGTAAGGAAACGGTGCCGTGAGTGCTAACCTATCCACCGGCATATTTATTGAGCCGTTTAATATATCCACATGAAATTTATCTAGACCGGCGAATGTAGCAACCATCCCAGACATTCTGTAAACTTCGGCGCCTTGCCTATATTCACTTAATATAAGTTCTTTTGAATGCCTTATATGTTATGTTCTCCGGCTGAACCCTTAATGTTGATATGGCATGACGATTTGTGTTCAAATCGCAGAAGTAGCACGAATTTCCAAGTATCAAGGATAAGGTCTTTGCATAAGGTATTCAATCGAAAAAGCATCTTGCTCTCCGCAATGAACTTAAAGAACTCTATGTCAACACATAGAATTCAATCAATTGACCCGACTAACTTGCGAGAAGTTAGGGTTTTGCTCCTCGCGCAAGATATCCGACTCGTAACACCAGTGGTTTTTAGCATGGCGCATGCTAAAAGATGCGCCATTTGCTTGTGATGAAGCTTCATCCAAAGCTTCCTTTGCATGGTGAGATGCATTTGGCCCTGGGTCATATCTGATGCCAAGTAAGGCACATTGCATATGTATATTGGCTAACGACAATATGGCATTGGTTGGAAGCTACATTGTCCAAGAGCCAATCTTGCACCAAATGATGCATTAGGTCAGTTGGGTAGATGACCTTGAAAATGTACATCCAACATGGATGGAATGCAACCCTAACGACAATTCAGAAACATGTACAACCCTAACGACAATTCAACTTCACAAAGAATTGCTGATGCAAAGGTATATATTTCACATATCTCCAATCTCAATTCCTTACAAATTTTACAGCAGAATAATCATAGATTGTTAAGCTCAGCAGTTGTGGAGATGAAGCTGAGCTTAATGTTGTTTGTTGTATTGGACTAGTGGTAGAGAAATCATCAAAGATGGAATTCAATTTATTGATTCGGTAAAAATTCTTCATTTTCAGTTCAAAGTTTAGTTTCGGGTGAATGGGGTTTGTTATGATTTCATTTAAACCAACTTTTTTTTTTCATTTAAACCAACTTAAATCATCAAGATCACAAGTTCACAACTGCTGCTGTGAAAAGATTGAAAGGCACCACTGTAAGTAGACATTTTAGGGGGGAAAGTGATGTAATAAAATATTATAAAAGAGATGGGGATTGTTTTGATTTTGTTATTTAACTTAGAGGACCTTGATTAAAATTAATGTTGTAAACAACTATATAATTACCATGAACGGCTGAAATTTATCATGTGGTATCATCTAAGGGTGATGACGCCGCTTGCTTACCAAGCTTTCCCACGCAGCTGCGTGGGAGAGCACTGCTCAGAAAGAAATGGGCATTCATTGCAAGATAAGACTTCTCATCAAAACACCATTTAAATCAAAGTTGATGAAGGACCATTTAGGTCACTTTAATGTTGTTAGGTGAGTGATGGTGCAGTGCAACAACATAAGGTGGTTAAAATGGAGTTGAAACAGCACACAGAATGGATCACAAAGTTTGGCTAGAAAAAAGCCAACCATAAAAGTTCATTTTTTTTTTCTGTTCAGGCCGAAGGTTCTCCTAAATTTAGAATTTTTGAGCAACAAATCATTAACTATTCCAAGATGCCAAAATTATTATTATCACAAACCAATAGCCACGGACTGATGGAGAGATAGGTAGAGAAATGGGAGAGAGCATTTATAGTCACGGACTGATGGAGATGAAGCTAAGGGCAGTACCTTAATTTGTGAGTATGAATGAATACACATCTATCAAACCCTAACGGCACTCAAAAAATTCTTTCCATATATGCATTTGCAAGTGCAGTTCGGTTGGATAGCAAAAGTTGTTAAGTTTGCGAACCAACCAAACTATGTTGAAGTTTGCGAACCAACCGAACTTCTAACACTAGGTTACTTTTAACTTGCAGTTCGTTGGGAACTTGGTTGCGTTGAAGTTTGCGAACCAACCAAACATACCTCTGTAAAACTTATTACTAAAGTTCGGCCACTGTGTTTTTGAAGAAAGAAATCAACTCGTGTTCGGTTATATGTTCTTGACATTTACTAACCGAACTACGTGTTCGAATACCTGTTCTTCACACTTGGTAACCGAACTACCTGAACCTAGTAGGAATTTTTATAAAAATTTACAGTTTTATGAATATTTGGACCAATTCAACCAAGATTATCTAAGTTTGAAGCATACCTGGTACCCAAATACTCTTCCTCCGGTTGTGGTTGGTAAAATCCATGTTTTACTTCTTCATCTTCTCTAACTTTACTCTCTCAGTGATTCTATTTCTTTTTAAAAAAAAACTCATCTGATTTTTTAATCTCACTAATTATCTTTAACTTAATCATTTCACTAACTATTATTAATACTAACTAATCATTACCCAAAATTAATTAGGAGGATAATTTAGGTATTAATAGAAATATCTAGATAAGGTGACCTAGATTTACTTATAAATGTCTTAGTAAGAATAAAACCATGGTCCCAAAAAAAAAACCATGGTTTCAAAAAAACGGTTCATTATTTATGATCGATAAAGATCGAAAACGTGTTACACAAGCGCACGAGCCTGCTCTTTAGGATGATTTTGTGGATCTGAGTCGTTGGACCAGCAAAAGAAGCGTTTTTTGCTAGATAGTTCTTTTCTTTTTCTTATCATACTTCTGCCTGCTTTGTCTTTTGGTGCATAAGGCAGGGGACCAGAGATGTACTGTAAGAATATTTCTATACATAGAAATATCCTCTTGGGCCATGTAATAACTTGGTTAATTATGAATGTTGCTAAATATGTAGGTTACACTTTTGGGATCCTTTCATATTCCCGCTTCCTTGATGGACGGTCGAGATTGAATGTTAATTCTAAATCCTATGAACATTGGTCCTCCTTCTACCTATAAAAGGAACTCAATAACCATCAGTATTGGTTCAAGAATTTTTATTATTCCTTACACAAAAAGGTCAAGAAGGAGAAACTAAGAGTTTCTCCACAAGGTATTACGGCTACAGTGAGATGATAGGTGTTCCAAATGATCTTCAATGGATTAGCGCTACCAGGTATTCTCCATTAATAATTCTTGCATATTTCATAGTGTGATTATCATGAAGTTCAACGATCCTAAATTAACGATCTATAAAATTAAAACTTATAGTTGGCATCAGAGCTTGTGTTTAGAACTCATGATCATCCGATAACGATATGCGATAACCGTGTTACCTTTTAGATATGACCAACTCACGTTTGTATGCTTAATTTTCACGACGACTCAAAACCAATATGTAACATATAAAACTGGTGAATCCTGTGATCAATAAAATAAAGATCGCCGCTGTAATAGTTAGCTAGGTTTTCATTTTCTCTGAAATGTTTAGGAGAATATGGTGAACATGACGTGGCACAATTGTATATAGGTGCATTATTTTTCTCGGTCAAAACTTTGGTGAATTTGGACCGACAGGTGATCAATGTCTTATTAATTCCTTCCCTATTTAAATGTGAAGTTACGTTTTTTTTTTTTTTAATGAATATTAAAGATATTAGCATTAATGGGTATTAAAGAAATAATATATTATGCATGTTTGTGAAATTTAATGAGGGGGTCATATATTATGGAATGTCTTTATTTTTCCTGGGCCATACCGTTCAAGTTGTGTTAAAAAAAAAAAAAAAAAAATCGCCTTAAAGCTTAAAACAAACCGTTAATGTGGACCCTGGCCATTAATTTAGCCTTTGACGGAATTGGCTGTAGAAATGATCATTTAAGGATTTTCCTTGTTCAACATTATGAATTGTATTAGGATAAAACCAATTTATTCGATAATGTTAAGAAATTACGAAGTTGTTTTTATTTAAAGAAATTTGATCCAACTAATCTGCTTCCGTTTTATCGAAAACATTAATACATAATCTAAGCCGATTTTTATCGAATGATTTTATGATCCAAATTAATTTTTAAACCATTAAGTTTATGTGTGCGTTATGAAATGATTTGAGTTCATTCTCCTTCGATGTTGATTGTTTGATAAAAAGATTATGTGCTTAAAATATTATGTCGAGACTCTTTAGGTATCACCACAGTGATACTAGAGTGATTTATTATAACAATAATCATAATCTTATTGTAAGCATGAACTTGCAAACCGTAAAGTTTAGTTTTTGCAGTTATTGACCTATTATGATAATGGCATTATTTTAGTTGATTGGCTATCACCACAGTGATGTCAAAATACTTTTCGGTCATGATCATAATTTTGTTAAATGCTTATAATATTATTTTGCTTAAATGTATTAGAACAACAATTACCCACAAGTAATTTGAGTTCACATGTTTAAGAAAATATTGAAGGATATGATCTTTATTTGATCATACATGATGGATCCAATCATTTTACGTTTTAATGAGTGTCTAATGTTATTTCTCTTCATTTTCTAACTTGAGTGTCAATTGTGACTCGTTTAGACATAAAATAAAAATTATGATTAAGTAAATGCTACATAATTTTTCATTATTTTATAAAATGTATAAAAGAAAATTTACTTAAATTAAATCATTTTCGAGTCGAGTAGCCCGTCACGGATTTTTCAGGGTTTTGATGATTTTTTATTATTATGTTCTTTATATCCACAATTTATTGCGTCCTCTAAAGAAATTGAGGTTTTGTTTTTTTTTGGATACATTCTCAAATATTTGTAAAACTGATATTCATTGCTTCTAAACATCCTTCTAAATATCCATACGGCAACCTTTGTTTAACACGGTCTTTAAGCTTGTATCAAATTTAAATTAGCGAGTATCAAAGAATTTTCATCAACAAAATTTCATTATTGAATTATACTTATATACTTGCTTAATACTCGATTTTGATTTAAGTAAGGTTTCTTCACGTTTGGATATTTTTCAATTAAAGGGTGTTGATATTTTCGTAATTCATATATGACATGTTTATGATTAATGTTTTAGGTTGCTCATAATTGTTCATAATCGACTAAATTATTTATGATCTATCAAGTATGTCGATATCATTGAGTGGGACGGTGCAATATCACAAGAAAAGTTAGGGTGATATTTGCATTTGTACATGTTAATTGCTAGATTTTTTAGTTATCACCACAGTTGATACTAAACTCTCTTATCTTTTAAGTGTTGTATATTTTGCGTCCTCTTAGTTTGATTTAACGATTAGAACAATGTTTGCTCACAAGTAGTTTTTCTTCACACGTTAAGCAAGCAAAGTAAGGTTATCTAAATGTTTCATATACATATGAAATAATAGCAACCCGCAGTGACTACAATTCACATTATATTAGGTTGAACATATTTAGAATTATTGGAGTTTGTTAATACATTTTAGGAACGTGAGTTGCCCACAGATGATTCTAATTGTAGTATTTGATGGGACATAATGTTGAATTATGAGAATGTAAAATATCCACAGATATTTTTCATGTCTCACATTGTTCCTTGATAAGGTTTTACCCACAGGGAGAATCTTATTGAAGGTATGTAACTATTGTAAGCTTAATTGTCATTTATCTCTATTATAAATTTCAACTTTTGTTCTTATTAATTGTATATTATGATTATTCGTAGACTTTTAATGGTCCAGCTTTTTGAAGATAAAATTATTTATCACCTGATGATTTTTCGTGTTACTGTGAATCTATCGATTGCATTATGAATCTCAATCCATGGATGTTTTATCGAACATTCATTATTGAAATTGAGAGGCAATTATAGATAAAGTGAAAATCATAAAAAATGCGACAAAGGTGGTGAATATTGTGAAAGGTATGACAAACAGATAATATCCTAAATCTTTTGCATAATATCTTCAAAAGTTTGGAATTGTTGCTCAATACACAAGGCCAACTTATCCTTGGCATAATAGTGTATAACAAAAGGCTAAATCATACTTTTATGAAAATGGTTAGAAGCATGATGAGCCATGCATAATGGCTATACATTTGTGGATGTTTGTTCTTTCTGAATCGTGTAATTTAAATAGATTTCAAAGAAAGCAGCTTTCAAAAACACACTTTGGACTAGAAAATTTGAAACCTAGTTTAAATCACATTTAAGTTATGGTTGTTCAGTTGGAGGTGAGGACTTACATTCCCAAGAATGAAAATTGATTTGAAAACTATTACCGGGTTCATTGGTTTTCCAAAATAATCCAAATGGTATTTATTAATGTTCTAACCGTATTATGGGACTTATTGAAACCGAAAATATAAATTCGTTAATGATGGCATAATCAGTGGGAGTACGTGGATATATTTGTTCAAGAAATCGTGATAATGATCCCTTTATTTAAGATTTCTACAGATATTGTGAATCTTCTCATTATCAGAATGTTAGATAATGAAAGACCATAAATTACTGATCCAATACTCCATAATATAACTATCGCCAATAAAGAAATTTTTTGATAACAACATGAACCAGCATTAAAGAAGGTCTCATGAGATTGAAATAAAGTTATTCATGTTGTTTCAGTGATTTTCTTACAAGAATTTATTACATTTGATATGGAATGGCAAAGACTCGGTTTTCGGTTAACAAATATTATGTAATAATTTTGATTAATGGATTGATGCTATGTGAGAAAAAATCATTGGTTGAAAGTCAAGTCTCGGATATTGTTTAATTGCTCGAAAGACACAAATCAGTTGTATGAAAGTGGGTCCTTCTGACCTAATACGTATGTAATAGAAATTTTAAACAGATAAAGCAAGACTTTTTGCCAAATATTTTACCAAACGATGCATTGATTATAAATAAGTTTTTCTCTCGTGTCAAAGAAAGACTTATTCAATTATCATAGTATTATTAGTAACTCAAGTATGACCTAAGAGTTGCATTAATTAAATGTGAAATAGCCTTTATTAATGATAAATTTTAATCTACTTAATTTTAAAAATCAAAGTATGAAATTTAAGTAGCCTCCCATAATGGTATATGAAATTCAACAAAACTATAAATGTTTCAAGTTTTGGATGAAATTATTACAGGTTTATGCATATACCTCAAGATCAGTGGGAGAAATTCATACTCTTGGTCTTGTATGTTAAAACCTACTACCTACGAGTAGTGATCTTGACTTTATGCATATCTCTATATTTTTTGAAATAAAGGATGTGAATGAAGCTTACCATGTGATAGTAATATCATATGGATTACTAAAGCTCTCATATAAGGAATATATCGAATATTCAAGGAATTTTGAGGTAATAACATATTTAACAGATTTTATTTCATGTTGGATAGAAGATATAAATTTAATCTTCATTACATCTTAATTCTGATATGAAACTTATAACAAGTTGTTAATATGTTAACAAATTGCCTAAAGAATCGAAGAACAAATTACAGGAAAGCTATCAAGAATTTTGAGATACTATTTTAACTTATGTCTTATAATTAGTTAGCAAACCCAACAAGAGTTGATTGGGTTTTCAGACTTCAATTTTTGTGGATGTATGGATTCTATAAAGGAAGAATCCATTAATACTAGTCCTACAATTGAGTTTGAATATTTATGACTGCGATACTTAGAGACTTAAGGTTTGTCTCTACATTGCTGAAATTTACTGTCTTAGCTTCGCAGCATTAAAGAACGATATGATACAAAAGGAACAAAACACATGAACCTTGAGTATATATGTGTGAATTAGTAAATTCAGAAACAATAGTTGTTCATTTACCGCTTAAGCACAATTGCATTCGGAGATGCACTTAATGAACAATTACCTTTAAGACCTCTTAAGAAGATTAAAATCTTAGATCTCATGGAGTAATTGATTATTGAATTCAGCTAATTTATGTGCTTATTTTTTTGAAAACTAATTGAGCTCTTAATAATGTACTCTCAATTTATTTCAGTATCCATATTTAGTATACACTTATGTGAATGGATGAATGTTAACAGAAATTGTCTTTCTTTTGAAGACATAACTGACCATTATGATATCCCCATTTAAGGCCTCGATTAAGTAAGTTATTTGTGTTGTGGTACATGGAAGGGAACATGTTGATAACAGACAATGTGCCACCGCTATGACTCGCATGAGTAATTTACTTGATCAAGGTATTATGTTAACCATTAAATTTTGTTTAGCAAATTATGCGCGCTTTAAGTTTTCTACGATTAACCATTATACAAATTATCACATGGACGTTAGGAGAATGTAAGAATATTTCTACACATAGAAATATCCTCTTGGGCCATGTAATAACTTGGTTAATTATGAATGTTGCTAAATATGTAGGTTACACTTTTGGGATCCTTTCATATTCCCTCTTCCTTGATGGACGGTCGAGATTGAATGTTAATTCTAAATCCTATGAACACTGGTCCTCCTTCTACCTATAAAAGGAACTCAATAACCATCAGTATTGGTTCAAGAATTTTTATTATTCATTACACAAAAAGGTCAAGAAGGAGAAACTAAGAGTTTCTCCACAAGGTATTACGGCTACAGTGAGATGATCGGTTGTTCCAAATGATCTTCAATGGATTAGCGCTACCAGGTATTCTCCATTAATAATTCTTGCATATTTCATAGTGTGATTATCATGAAGTTCAACGATCCTAAATTAACGATCTATAAAATTAAAACTTATATGTACCACTGTGATTTGGACATGAACAAGATATGGTACGTGGATGGATTGTAGCCTTCATACCGGTAAGTCGATCAAAGAAGCTAAAATGCCCGTATAAGCACATAAGATCCCAAAACCCTTATCTCGAGTGATACAATAAGTGACATCATCTAAAAGATACATACAATTCCACCCATGGAAGAAGGGCAACTATTTTCTTCAATAAGCTTATAACCTAAAATAACATATCAAAAGATATGGCAACTATCATACCGTTGACGCTTTCTCGCCAATATCCTTTAACTCCACAATATCGATTTCTCTCGTTGAAGAAATTCATTATCTTCAAAAATTCTATACATCTACTGAAACATGGTGTTGATGGGTTTCCAATTATATACTTCTCGAATGCAACAAATGAAAATTAATCGACACTAATTTTCGTATAGTTTGGTTATAATTCTTTTTTTTTTTGACTTATCAAAAAAATTTGGTTATAATTCTTTCATTCTTAATTGCCATTAGTGATTACATCTTAAAAGGGAGTTTTAGAAATAAATTTAGATTTTGTTACAAAAATCACAAATTCCTTGCTTCTCATCCAAACATCCTTACATGGTCCGAGTTAACCGAGAATCGCCATACAACTAGATGATGTTAAGAAAAGGTGTACTGGCCGAAAATTCAAACAGTCCCGATCCATTTTACTAGCGTAAACCTTGTGCATTCGTTCCTTCTAGACCAGGATATTTATAGTTGCTTCATATAATATTTATAGTTGCTTCATATAAGCTACTCCCTCCGTCCCACTATTAAGTGACCTAGTTCAAGTTTGCATAATTTTTAAGGCAAGCAAAGGGAAAAGTATTTTTAAGCACTTTTTACAATTATACTCTTATGTATAATAAATAGTGAAATTTTGAAATGATTTATCTCTCAAACCACACCACGGATGTTCGCAAACTTCGTATCATTGAAAAGCATTTTAAAACACCTACGTAACGAATATAAACATGACTATCAAATTATGCATATTTTTTATATTTCTTATAATCAATTAAAAGGATAAATTTAGGAATATCTCCTTGTTTAGTGATATAGGTCACTTAATGGTGGGACAAAATCTAAAAGCAACTAGGTCACTTATTACCTGGGACGGAGGGAGTAGAAAAGATCGTGAGCCGGCTTTCAAAGTTTAGGCTGAGATTTATATACCGATCTAGCATGTTTAAAGCTTTGGATGGAATTGATATTTGATAGTAAGAAACTTCAGTACATCGGTGCAAGTAAACTATAACATATGTTAGTATTTGGTCCGTCAGGTTAGGTACCTTGACCCATGACCAAATACATCCATGTGCCCGCATATATTGGAACAAAATGGTTGAACGTGATAGAATCAGTTTCTCTCATTAGTTTTTACTGAGAAGTACTAGGAGGACTTCTTCCACTTCCCTAAACGGCATATATAAGACTATAAGTTACTCTTATCTAGGTTAAGTGAAACTGCCGCACAACTTAGGGTTTACAGAAAACAGTATCTCTTCTATTACTTCTCTAGGAGATTAGGGTGTGAACGAGCAGTATATTCTCTAGTAGAGTATATTCAATACCTCACCGCATCTTGAAGAACGTAGAAGGATTCTATAGAAAAGGCTCGTAACAGCATTCTCGATCCTGGGGTTTTCGGATCTTCCGCAGGTAAGTTCCTATCCGAATCCATTTACTTTGATTCATGTTTCTGCAATGATGGTATCATGAGTGTTTTTATTGCTTGATTCGCTTTTGGAGAGTTCTATGTTACGATCTCTCGTGTGATGATAGAATTTTTATTTATTAATCATATTCTTGATTAAAGTTTTTGTATCTCCCCGTTGATTGTGCCACGAGAGAAGTCCTGCTTTTTCTCTCGAATATGATCCGTGTATGTTTGGAAGAAACATAATATATTTTTGTTGTATTTTCGGGACAAGTCAAGAGTCCAGCGTCTATAGGATGACCTGTAGATGTATTTTCATTGGTTGAAAGTATTTTCGTGTATCACATGAAGATTTTGTATCTTCATATTTCTTCTCAATCCTATAGTTTGTCCAATCATGCCATATATAGATATATTTGTGTTATGGATAGTATGATCATGATGTGTATTTGCTAGACCGTTTTGTTCCCATCATGTAGATTCGGTCAAGTTAAGCATCATTTGAATCAGTATGTTTTATGAAACTCTCATGAGCTTTCAAAATCAGAGCAAGATGATACAATTAGTAATGGAATTGGTGCCCAAGATTTTAGGAATTGTATCAGAGGGAATATATTTGTTATAACAAATCCATAGCTATATATCTCTCAGATACATCTGTTTCTAAGATGCGTTGTCGAAACATGAAAATGGCTTTGTATTGTGTTCTTGATTGTTTTGAAGCTCGTCATTTTATTAGTTGAAAATGATTTTTGGGATGGGTAACTAGCAATACAAGAACTCAAAATGATCCTCTTTTTTTTCCAGTAAGTACCATGATTGATCTATTTTTGCCTTCATATGGTTTGTGAAAAAGAGTCCCCATTTTTTTGCTTGTTGTGTGTACCATATATTATTTTTTTGAGTTTTCAGAAACTTCTGTATGTTTTTACTTTTTTGAAACCGAGCAAGAAGATGAGTCCTAAGTGGGCTTGTGGTCTAAATGGACTTAGTGTCCTGCACCTTAAGCGTAACTTTTGGGTGGGCTATATATATTTGTTATGTAAAGTCCAAAGTTTGTGTCTTTTGGGTGTATACAGAGTGTTGGCAACAATATACTACGTGTATACAATGCTTCTGGATACTCTGGAGTTGCTCGTGACATTTTCATTAGTTGAAAATAATTTCGTGAAATGTATACATTAGGAAGCAATAACATGCTAGTTGGTGTAGCGTCTTTTTCTCATAACATGCTTGCTAAATGAAAATGCTTGACATGAATGTTGTGATCACATGTTGTTTTGTGTGTGCTTTGACATTCTAGTTAAATGACTTTTAGTGGTGTGGTTGGTTAAAGCTAAGTGTTTTACCAATAATTACTTGTCCGAATTAATTGATAAATTTCGTGTTGAAGTACACATTTGGGTGATGACTATGAGCCTAGCGAAATTTTCGATCCTAAATTTGTATGTAAATGTTATTTTTATTAATTAGATTTTGAGACATTATTTCGAATGTACACATAATAATAATGTCAATCTTTGTGCAAAATACGTGTAGAAATGACTACCGAGAATTTGGATGCTTGATCTCACCAAGGGATACAAACTAGACCAGGAAGAACTATGACATGTGGAATAGGGAAAATTCAGTGACTGTTCGACTCCAAAGATCAAACTGAATGTTAACAAATGAAATGGTCCGACCTCAAGAAGGTAATTTTACAAGCCCGTCGTGACCTTGAAGGCTACGAAGCTTGGTTAAGAAAGATCGCTCATTCACGCTATGCTATGTTGAGTAGCATGAATGATGATCTTATTGGAGAATATGAGCATTTTCCTACGTCCAAGCAAATGTGGGATCACTAAAATTTGACTTTGGTGGTACGTCCACTACTAAACTTCGCATCTTAGTGCTGAAATTTGAAGTTTACCGAAAAGATCCCAAGAATTCAATGAATGAACATCTTAGGATGATGTCATCTATGATTCGTGATTTAAAATCTGCTGGGAATGTTCTTACTGATGAACAACAAGTTTTAGCTGTGATAAGGTCGTTGCCAGATTCTTGGGTGCAAATGAAACAAATTTTGACTCATAATGAAGGCATCAAGAATTTTTATGATATCTCTCGACACATTGAGCTTGAGGCTGAGCGCCAAGAGGCGACACGTGTGGCTTCCTTGTATGCTCATGGTGAGCGCAAACCACAGGGTAAGCGCAAGAACGATAGCCGAAAAGATGTCGACAGAAGGCGTAAAAGACAGACTAAAGCGCCGTCGTGGCCCGAGCCGGGTAAAAAGGATAAGTCCAAGATGAAATGCTACAACTGTAGTAAAACGGGAAATTTTGGCCGTGAGTGCACTGAGCCTAAAAAGGTACCTTTTTCACCCAAATCCGTAAACATTTGTGTTTGTACACATGTATTGGTTGCTCACTCTCTCCCTAAATGGATTGTAGATACGAGAGAAACAAGACATGTAGCTCGAGATCGAGCGGGGTTCGTAAATTATCGACGTCTTTCACGTGGTACACAAAGAGTCTACATGGGCAATGGTCAAGTGAGGAAGCAGGGAGTTGGTACTTATCAACTTCATATGCGCCCGGACGCATTTAACACTTCAAGATGTGCTTTATGTACATGGAATTCATCATAATTTACTTTATTATTGCACTTTTTAGTTTTGGATATTCTTTTAAAATTGAAGATGGTAGATTGGACATCATTTATGATGGTATTTTGGTTGGACATGGTTATTTAAGTAATAACTTCTTTAAATTAGATTTGTTTAATTCTTTTTCTTTTGATGTTTTAGTAACTAATGCTAGTAGTAGTGTTGTTGATGATTGTATGACTTGTCATGCTAGACTAGGCCACATTGGGCAAGATAGGATGACAAGGTTAGCTTGAGAAGGTCATCTTGGCTCACTCGCCAAAGTTTCCCTTACCCGTATGTGAGCCTTGTCTAGAAGGAAAAGCTTGTAGAAAGCATTTTAGTAAGGCTAAACGTGCTACTCAACCTCTTGAGTTGGTACATTCGACATCGTGGACCTATGAATGTTAAAGCTAGGCATGGTTATTCCTATTTTCTTACATTTATTGATGATTATACGCGATTTGGTTATGTATATTTGATCGCTCACGATTCTGAAGCCTTGGATCGTTTCAAGCGCTTTGTAGCAGAGGTTGAGAATCAAATGGAAGAGTTTTAAGACTCCCCGACTGTAGTGGATGCGAATACTTATCCGATATGTTCAAAGAATTTTGTGAGACAAAGGGTATAACTAGGCAGATTATTATTCCTATACTTCCGCAACAAAATGGTGTTGCAGAGAAGGAATAAAACATTATTGGATATGGTTAGATCAATGATGGCGCAAGCCAACCTCCCAATCTCCTTATGGGGGGATGCTATTATGACTGTGGCCTACATTCTGAACCGTGTCCCGTCACAGTCAGTTCCTACTACACCATATGAACTATGGAAAAGCGAAAAACCCAATTTAGGGAATTTGCGCCCATGGGGTTCACCGGTTTTGTTCACAACTCTTCTCATGCGTATGGGAAACTAGGACCCGTGAGCAAGAAAGCTTGTCTTTATAAGGTATTCCTGATTGCTCAAAAGGTTATGTGATGTATGGTGAATATCCAAGTGGATGAATGATCTAAGTAGAGTCCAGAGATATTGTTTTCATTGAAGATGATTTTCCTCGCATCGTTGACATTAACAAGGACTTGGAACTCTTTGAAATGTAAGAGAATGTTGACATCTTTCCATCTTCTAGCCGAAGGTAGGGAATTAGTTTCTCAACTTATACCCGCCGAAGATAGTGAGAGTGATCTTCATCCTAGTGGGAGTATCACACTAGAGCCCCAAGACCTTGAGATACGCAAAAGTAAGCGTCAAAAAGTACCCCGTCGTCGTTTTGAGATTGAAGAGGGAATATTAATGTGTGCTGCGAGTGTTGAGGATGAACCTACTTCTTATGAAGAAGCGGTTTCATCACCTGCTAGCGGTAAATGGATTGTTGGCATGGAGAATGAAATAATATCAATGAAAGACAATGATGTTTGGGATTATGTTGACCTTCCGCCTGGGCAAAAGACTATTGGAAACAAATGGGTCTTTAAAATTAAACACAAGGCAGATGGTTCAATTGACAAATACAAGGCTCGCCTAGTAGCGAAGGGATATACCCAACAAGAGGGTATTGACTATGAGGAAACTTTTTCCCCGTGGTGAGGTTTGCCTCAATTGCCTCATGCTTGCTATAGTCGCACATTTGGATTTAGAATTGTACCAAATGGATGTTAAAACTGCGTTTATCAATGGAGAACCTGGACGAAGAGATTTACATGTCTCAACCCAAGGGTTTTGAGGTCAAGGGACAAGAGCGCAAAGTTTGCCGTCTCAAACGTTCTATTTATGGCCTTAAGCAATCATCTAGACAATGGTATATGCGTTTCCATCCGCCTATCACCTCTTTGGTTATGAGATGATTGAAGAAGACCATTGTGTGTATATTAAACGATCCAAGGAAAGTATTCTTATCCTAGCATTGTATGTCGATCATATTCTATTAGCCGCAATGATCTTGAAGGTATTGTCGCCACTAAAAGTGGTCTGTCCTCTAATTTTGAAATGACGGACATGGGTGAAGCTAATTATGTATTAGGTGTTAAGATCGCACGAGATCGCTCAAGAAAGATTCTTAGTTTGTCATAAGAGACTTACATAAAGAAGATTCTAGAACGTTTTCGAATGCATGATTGCAAACCCATTGACACTCCTGTGGATAAAAATTTGGTCCTAAGTAAAGATCAATGCCCAAAGAATGAAGAAGAAAAGAATTATATGTCCAAAGTACCTTATGCATCTCAGCTTGGGAGTCTAATGTATGCTATGTTGTGTACTAGACCCGACATAAGTTTTCAGTGAAGGTTATGGTAAGCCGTTACCAAAGTAACCCTGGTGGGATCACCGGAAAGCAGCAAAAGGATATTCCGTTATCTTAAAAGGACTGCTAATCTTCCCCTTTGTTACCATGGTGATGATATTAGACTTAAGGGATTTAGCGATGCCGATTGGGGCAATGATAAAGATTAATACAAGTCTACTACAAAGTTATGTGTTAAAACTAGGAGGTGGTGCGATCACTTGGTGTAGTAACAAACAAAAGTGTGTTTCTATTTCCACTATGTAAGCGAGTATGTTGCACTTTCAAGCCAGCCTGCCCAAGAAGCCGTATGGTTAAGGAGATTTCTTAAGAGTCTTGGTGTTTAAAATGCAAAGGATGCGGTGGTGTTTATAGTGATAGCACATCGACTCTTGCATATGTGAAGGATCCCAAATACCATGGAAAAGCCAAACATATTGGTAGGCAATTCCATTTCATACGTAATATAGTTGCACAAAGAAAGGTTGTTCTTAGACATATCTCCACGAACAAGATGTTGGCTGACCCTTTGACCAAGACAATGCCGAGAGTTGTTTTCCAATCTCATGTAGGGAACATGGATTTGACAAGGATTTGATATGTAGAACATTTGATTATTGTTTGATGACATTATTATTATTTTTGAGTGAATGAATGAGTATTGATTATTTTATAGAATTCAAATATACTATTCATGTGTACATATATTTGAAGTTGTCTGCAGGAAAGAATTGGCCTACTCACACAGGTGATTTGCCTTGGCGCTTAGTATAGCGAGAAAGATGAGACAAGAGAAAAGAAGTTTTTGGGAATTTGTATTTCAAAAACTACTTGTTTTTTGTAACAATTTTTGGATTCTTTTCTAAACTCGTATAAGTCGCCTTAGTATGTCTAATATGAGATCTCAAAGAGATTAATCATTAAGTTTTACCACCACTTAATGAAGCCTCAAGATAAATCCAGATGTGATTTTAACAATTTCTCTATGTGAATGACTAGGTTCTGGGAATTCAAAGTTAGGCGTTTTAAATGACTAGACTAAGATCTTTATGGTGTATATTTAAAAAAAAAAATAAGACATGCCCACCTAAGTGGGAGAACACCATAGCATACACATACCGTATGTGCTAAGTCGACCGAAAGTGGGAGAAATGAATAATTTGCTTCATTCAGGTGAGCCACAGGATTAATATCCATTCTTTACCCCTTTGACTTGGGTTTATGTCATGAATAGGATACTTAATGATGCTACTTTAGCATGTTTTCTAATGCGATGCATATTTTGCATATGATACACATGTCCAGTGAAAGCTATTAAGTTGAATTGGATTGATATGAATTTCTTGGAAGAAATTTGATGATACACCACAAATTGTGATTCATTGTCAGACTTTTTTCGCCTTTCGAAAATCTCGCGAATACAATTTATATGTGGGGCACACACGTTTTCTTCCGAGGATTAAGAGTATTGCATCGGGTGTAGTCAAATTATCCGAGGAGAAACGAGAAGTTAGTAAGTGATGTACTTTTGTTAGTTTGATAAAACTTAATCATTGTGCTCCCCGCCATTTGTGTAATGCCTCGTGAGGTCGCACACCCTATATCCACTATGAAGAGTTTGGTAATGTGATAAAGATAGTATTATATTATATGCAAGTGGGAGAGATGTTAGTATTTGGTCCGTCAGTTAGGTACTCGACCCATGACCAAATACACCCATGTGCCCGCATATATTGGGAAATGGTTGAACGTGATCGACCCGCTTCTCATTAGTTTTGACTCGAGAAGTACTAGAGGACTTCTTCCACTTCCTAAACGGCATATATAAGATATAAGTTACTCTTATCTAGGGTTTTGAAACCTGCCGCACCACTTAGGGTTTAAGGTAAAACAAAGATTCTTCCATTACTTCTCTAGGAGATTAGGTGAATCCATGATATTCTCTAGTAGAGTATATTCAAGACCTCACCGTATCTTGAAGAACATAAAAGTGATTCTATAGAAAAGGCCAGTAAACAGCATTTTCGATCCCGGGGTTTGATCTTCCTGCAGATAAGTTCCATCCGGAATCCATTTACTTTGATTCATGTTTCGGTAATAACATACATATACACATAGTGTATGTCCAAATAAAGCTCGATATATTGTTTGCAAAAGCCAGCTGTTAGAGTATAGATAATGAAATATTGAAATTGTTTAATAAAGATTAAATGGAAAACATAACGAAACACTGATAAATATTGATAAAGATTAGATTTAACTATATATTATTGTTTAAAAAAATAACAATCGATAATCTTCAGCATAAAGGATTTAACAGTAACGTTTTATTGAAGCAGCATTAATTAGGTGGTAACCCACAATCCCATTTCATCCACGAGAGTGTCTTTTTTGCCCATCGAACGAGAACTTGTTACTAGTTTGTTGCTTAGCTCCCAAAATATTTAATGTAGGATCTGTACCATTAGTAGGCATAATCCCAAGACATAAATGAGGATTTTCCTTCTCTTCGATATGGAAAAAGAGCAATTGATCGATTATAAGCTTTGCTCCTATTTGATTTCCGCAGTCAGCTGGTTCATCTGGATACTCGTTATCTTGTAAATATAATATGATGGATGGGAGGTGACCTGGGAAACCATTTGGCATACTCCAACACAAATCCAAGTGGTGTGATGATGCATCCATCTCTGGTAAGCCAAGAGTTTTCATATAATCAACAAATTCTTGTCTAACACGATCATAGACATCTTTGGCAAAGTAACTAATCGACGTTCCAGAATCAATAATAAAGCCACCATGCCCATTAATTGCACGGTCGAATTTACCCTGTTCAAAACCTAAACATTTGGTAGCTATTTGAATATCCGCCAACTTCAAGAAATAGCTTCTGGCATCTGTCGCCACAATCGGAGTTATTTGAACATGGCCACTGATGGGGAGTAGTGCGTCATCCCTGAACATCAATTTACCTGGATAGTCAGGGGGTCCAAAATGCCAATCTGCTAAACAATAACCGAAAAGTCCCTGAGGAGCAAACTGAGAAGCGAAAGAACGAGGACCTGGGCCCAAACCGAATACGCCATTGATATTGTTACGGGATTGTCTTGGAAGCCAAACCCGACGGTTCCATATGCACAACCGAACACAACTCCATCAAGAACCGTAGAATTGCTATCAGCAGCCTCAAAAAAACCAAAATAATCTGTTGACATAAATCCTTCAACATGCACATCCGGACTATCCCATTCTTTGAATTTGCAATGATTATGATTACATTCATAAGGTTTACATAATGGGTGATCACAAGGAAGCAATTTGTATGTAGAAGAGTCATGAGGGATTATACAGACGCTGTTTCTGTTTAAAACAGTCGATGCAACCATCGCACTGGAGCCAAGTAAGTTCGGCAGCGGTATCTAAAATCAGGTATGGAGCATCTACGGTTGGAGGTGTACCTAAAGACAGATGAACTACGTAACTCGACGATTCATATGAAAATGGACCGCGGAGTTCTGTGGGGTTTTCTGCTGTTGAACTCATCAAACTATTAGCTCGAAGTTTTGAACGATCAATGATTTTTCGGAACGTTTCAATGCGGGTAAGGTCGTTTGATTCAATGGAGTCTCTGTGAATGAGTTTAAGAGTGAGACCGGATGGTTTCTTATCATCAGCCTTCGATAAAACGGAGTGACTCAATGAAATAGTGAACAGAATGCAAAAGAGAATTTTAATGCCCATTTTTGTTGATTTTTTGGGAGGAAGAAATCAAGAACAATGTTGGAATGAAGAGCAAAGGGTTTATGGGATAATTTTTATATTGGTTTCAAAAGATAAATTCAAGGTAAATTTGGACTAATATTAATGTGAATATATTCGCAAGATAATTATAGTAATTGTAGTATATTGAAACCTTCCTTAGTTATAAATGGAGTTAACTTTTTTATTTTTACAATACAGTAAGAAAATGGTAAAGAAAGTATTTGAAAAATATTTCGATTCCTTTCGTCGTTAAATACTTTGCTGGATAAAATATTCCGTGATTTGATGGTAATAAATCCGAAATCTCATCAACAAAATAAAGAAAGTTGCTTCAAAAGTACATAAAGAAAGAAAGTAAGAAATCCTAAGTATATTTTAATTATAGAAGTTGAATAAATTTAATACCGTTTTTTATGAAAATTTAATTCATTATCTAAAAAAGTTAGGTTTTTGATATATCCATAATTAATTTGCTTCACACAAGATAAATTCATTTTTTTCTGAAGCATTAAATTTATTTAACTAATAAAGGACTATTATATGAGAGGATATAATATCTCAAGATTCACCAAGATAAATTCATGGTAATTTTTATTTTATTTTAGTTTTTTTTTCAATTAATATGGTGAAAAACAATATTAATTGAATTCATGGTAATTTTTATTTTAGTTTGATTTTTTTTTTCTGTTTTTTTTCCAACAATTTATTAACGCAAAAAATAAAATAAATTAACATAATTATAAGAATTAAATGGGGGCTCTGGGTCCCAACCCCATAGACCAAGGGGGTAAAAAGTAACTTCCTTAACAAAATTAAACATCATTATTTATTACTCCATCTGTCCCGTTTTATCTGTCCTAATTTATACTTTGGTCTGTCCTTTTTTTATCTGTTCGCTCTGTTTATAGACATACTTTTCTCTTAAACTATCAAGTATACCCTTAATTTTCAATAATTATAAAATCATTTTTAATATCAAAATCTTAAATAATATCACCATATATAAGGAAAAAATTTATTCATTATCTTTATATTAATTGTCATTTTTTTTTTAAACAAAAACATTTATGGATAGTTATAAAATTCCTAATAAAACTTCTACTTATTCTTACATAACCTTTTCATATGTATTAATCTTTTTATCTCTCTTTTTTTTTTTGAAACACCATGGAAGAACAATATAAATTGTGGATTTCATAATAAAAGCAATATAAATTTGCTTTTATTTCCTTAAAATATTTCCTAAAATAATAATATAATCAAATTTAAGCTAACAATTTAGTTTTGGTAATAATATAATATTAAATAGGCTAGTCAAGGGCTAGTCATGATATTTTATAGAATTTTCTTAATATCTTGACAAAGTCAATGCGGACTCTTAATTTAGGACAGAAAGGAAAGAAAAACAAAAAAAATTACAAGAGATAGCTTCCGGATCTCCTTTCCAATGTCTCAATGTACTCCCTTCTAAAAGCATTAATAAACCTTCTTTGTGTTATCTTTGGGCGAATTAAATGAAGTACGCCAAGCTCCTCTTCTGATAACAAATTCTGATAATTTCGTTTAGCACTAACATCTTAAATTGAGTATGCTAGGAGGCTTACCTTTTCGAGCTTTGAGGCCGAAAGAATTAGTGTCCAGTTCCAGAGAAGATTAACTTTCCAAATCAGACGCGCTTTCCGTTTTTATTCAAATTAATACGAATAGATTTTGTTAAAAATTGAGTCGTGCTGGCGCGCGTGACAGCAGAAATGAACCGGCGGCTGTTAACCGTAGGATTCGAAACAATGCGCTGCAGATCTTGACATTGGATTTCCCAAGAATTTTATTAATTAAACGCCGTTTCGTTTTCATTTAAGTTTATCTGAGAGCCCTTTGTAGTCTGTAATGTTTATTACCCAACTTTATCGATGGTAAAAGATTCCCAGTGTTTTTGTTCTGCTCATCATCTTCACGAACTTATATTTTGGTTAAAGACAACATGTAATCCCATCGCTCAACTATTGTGATTATTGTACTTTGTGTTTTTTTCTTGTGCTTTCTCAGCACTGTTGGAATGAATTTTGCTATTTCGAAAAATACATGCCACCAAGTCCTCTAAAAAGATTCTCTTAAAGATTATGTACATGCCACCAAGTCTTTTACGGAGATGCACTAACAGATTATATACATGCAACCAAATAAAGTAAGCACCGTTTAGGTACTCGATAATCGATGGTTTGAATGTTGGGGTTTCTCTAAGCGTTTTAGTATCATGCATGCAGTGATTCTTCAGTGTGCCTATACCTGTACCATTAAATATTCACTTAGATAACTTTGCCTCGTATAATTTTGTCCTAGTTCAAAGCGTCTAAGATGGGTCGTGTCAAATGCCTTCTTGTGGATGTGCTAGCTACAAGAATTACAATACATTAAGTGTGCATACACAAATGTATCATCTCTATTTTATGTTTATGTGAATCCGGTGGCTAGCTGCGAGTTCATTTGTGGTGTCACGCGGATGCGCGCGTGACTCTTAAAAGTTTAGTTTTTTTGGAAATCTTTAGGATTTGATGGTAAATTTTGCAAATCTAAAATATTCTTTCCTGCCAAAACGGCATCTTTTTTTAAACCTAAAATATCTCCCACAACTGAATCGGTATTTTAATAGTTATTAACCAAAATCTCGGTCAAGATTACTTTCCTAAACTCGGTATGAGATCGCTGGAAAATCTTGTGAGATTTGATCGTAACTCCAAAATATTTGATCATTCCAAATCTTGGTTAATTACCCGGGATCTCGTTTGCATATTAACGACTTAGAGATTTTGTTGCACGCAAATCTTTATTATATTCACTATAGGATAGGAAAAGGGAGCTCCTTTAAGCACTAATGATACCCTTTTATCTACCTGCCCTCTCAGATAATCTTTCTGCCCCCATCAACTTTTTTTTTTTTTTTTTTTGCATACCCCGGATAAATTGTCGATGTCTATTCATAAACTGTACTTGGTGAAGACTCGTGAGATTCATCTCATCAACCACACGAAATCTAACTTCACTAAGACCCATCAAAATCTGATACGTTTAAACCCTCTTTAGTTTCCACCAACGAAACTCATCACAAAATTTATATATTTTTATCGAATAAACCTGATCGACAAAATTTATATATTTTTGATCGCCATCTTAATGACAAGGAAGCTGGTCAATTTGGAGAACTGCTGCAGGTGATTGGAGAGAATCCTCCTAATACTGATGATGGATAGGATTTTTTCAGTAAAGTCCCCATTGAACAATAAGTTTATCATCGGGAGTTGTTATATTACCCCAAGTTAGTCACTGCTGACTCCATTATAAGAGGACCACCTCCTCTGATCACTGTTTAGTCTCTATGTTCCTTCATATTAATAAAAAATGAATAAAGAATAAAATAACCAACAAGGAAGCAAGAATAATCCAAGAACAAAAACACGTATATATGGCTTTCCAAACTGATGTGAGGGAGTGTTTAACTTCTTTAAAACAAAGAGAATCATAAATATAAATAAATGAGAGCGACAACCTCCAATAATACTAGTATAATCAAAAACAAGGAAGAAAAGTAGAAGGCATGCAAAAACGCCCAACATCCAGAACATGAAAGAACAGGTCTTCTGAAAATTTAAGCGCAAGACCAACTACAACTCTATTTCCAAATTCAACTCATGTCTTAGCTACAACTCCTACCCAGCCTAGCTCCACCAAGATTTCATGCTTCTTTGATTGCTTCGTGTGTCTGTATAGTAGTAAACATATAATCAAGTCATTATGTTGAAGTTGACCTTTGCATCCATCATCACCACTCAACCCCAACATTTTGGCATATGCTCGAAACATAATCTCCGTATTCTCCGCAGACTTAAAGCAATATGCAATAGTGAAGCTTTGTGTGGTAGATGTCACACCCACGGCATGAAACAACGGCATACCCCATCGATTCGTCTTGTAAGTACAATCTAGTAACAGAATCGTGGGGAAACATTATGCAAGCCTTGAAACATCCGGATGTGACCAAAACAACTCCAAAACTCTTCCTGTAGTTGCATCTTTTTTGATGGCTACACCCAAGTAGATCTAACGACTAATAATCTACTAACATTCAAGATTCAAAGATAAACAAGATGTAAAAAACATAAATAAAGATGAACACAAGCATATAACGTGGTTTGACCATGAAGACCTACATCCACGGGAAAGAAACTATCTTCTTTATTGATTAAGGTCTTACCCTTGAAAGAGTTACAAATACCACTTAGACTTCTCTCACTCTCTCTTTCTCTAAGTCTCTCTCTAGAATTCTCCGTAGAATGACCATCTAAGATTACATGTCCATTTCCTTCTACATGGACTCGTGAAGGTATGATTCGATCTCGTCGAGCTGATGGAGCTATCGTACATCATCTCATTACTTCGGACGAACTCTATACTATCCCTCGTGATGTCTCGCTCGGTTTTCCTTCCGAGTTGTCTCGTCTTGTGCACCATCGTATTGCTCCTTTTTGAAGGGTGATGAGCGTCGTTTCACTTGGAAGATCCAAACCTCTAAAAAAACCGAAATCGGAGAGGTTTCTAAACTTTCTATAGTTGGGGATGAGTAATGCAACCGAAAGTGAGTGATGCTACGTTCACACCCAAAAACTCAAAATCCCGTGAAGGGATCCGACAAACGAGAGAAATGCTTTTCTGCATTTGGATATGGAAAGGCTGAAGTTGGTTCCAGGTAATGTGAGGGACGTGATTAATCATGAGATTTTTTGCAACTAACCGAACTTATGTTCGGTTGGGAAAGGTTTTTTGCAACTAACCGAACTTATAACTAAAAAACCATGGTCCCCAAAAAAAACCATGGTCCGCAAAAAAACGATTCATTCAAAATGAGAATCAGTGTTTTACATTTAGGGCCCACTAAACAACAAAAAAAAAATCCATCGTAAAACCACAGGCCCACAGCACCATTTGTTTTCCAACTTACGGAAGAGATGATCAAACCTAAAAACAAAATGAAACTGATGCGGCGGAAATATTTTGATGCGTGATAGAAATGCTACTGATGACGACGACCTATCACGACGACGAGATGTATAAAGGCAATCATACATAATCACGAATAAGAACGACATTGTTATTTACACACCGTTAATGGACGATCATGAGTTCTAAACACAGGCTCTGATACCAATTATAAGTTTTAATTTTATAGATCATTAATTAGGATCATTGTACTTCATGATTATCTCATAACCAAATACACAAAGATTAGTTTATATGTAATACCTGATAGCGTTAATCCATCGCACGCCGATCATCTTTGGAGCAATGGGGTAATACCTTGTGGAGGTCTTGTGTTTCTCCTTCTTCACCTTTTACCTTTATGAATACTAAAATTCCCGAACCCAATAATGATGGATATTGTGTTCCTTTTATAGGTAGAAGGAGGACCAAGTTCCTAGGATTTAACACGGCATTAAATCTCGACCAGTCCATCAAAAAAAGAGATATTAGGAATAATAATCCCATAAAGGAAATCGACATAAATATAGCAATACTCTAGATTACCAAGATTATTACATGGGCCCAAGAAAATATTTGTTGCCATACAAAAATATTCTTACAGAATCATCACTATCTAAGATACAATTAACATATCCTTCCAACATTTCTTGGTATGTTGTATAGAGTAAATTATATCCAATAATAATTTCTCTTCAGACATCTTAGAAATTTTACATGGTTTATCACTGAGATGCATTATGGTACTTAGCTTACTAGTTACCGCATTCAACCATGCATCCAGTTCAGTTCATTTCTTGAACTAATCACATTTACTGAGCACCCCCACATTTTGGCGAACTTATGAAAAATTTCTTCCAAATAGTGGGCCATATACAGAATTTGCATAAGTTCTCACAAGTGACTAGACACACTAGAGGTACTCCTAATACGCCAAACGAATAGGTTTAATAAGAAAAGACTTGGCTGTCTTTAATTATCTTACGCTAATCTGATGTGTGTCTAATTTATGGAAGACTTTTGTTCTTTCCATCAAAACTAATTAACAACAGAAGATAAAGTGTCGTTCAAACCCAATAACCCCCATACTTCCGAGGTTATACTACTGCCTTAATTAACAACAACTTTTGTTAATTTCTGTACAAGACTGAAGTTGCAATGGGGTACAAACAAAATTTGAAACTTGTCTTCACAATCGTTTCCACAGCCAGGTTTCAATTTTTCATCCAAACCTCAATATTGTACACCAAATGAAGATTTTCAGAATGGGGACCATTGCTACAGGTCCTATCTTACCAGAATGTCAAAAGCGCAACCAAGACGTCAAGTTATTTTCCGAAGAACCAGAACTGATTATCCAGTCCGTCTGAATTTCTGGCAGCGATACTCAACGTTGAGTAACTTTAGAAAATACTTCCACAAGTCCGAAAAATCTGAAATTTGGTGTCGGGTATCACCAAAATGTTATAGGCTTTCACAAGAGAGCATGTCCCAATCATTAAGGATTGTGAAAGGTCGTGACTCTTCAAACTTTCACGTTTCAATCTGAAAATCAAATCCACATTTAACTGCCACTTATAGGATGAATTTAAACTTCAGTTTAAACCATGCGCATCCAACCGTCATGCACCCTTTCAAAATGATTCAACAAGGAATCTCCAAGTAGATGCATCATTTTGGTCACATCTCAAGCCATCACAATGTTACCAAATTGATGCCATTCACTGTCCATAAGCAGAGTTGGAAACCCTTTGAGATTTCACCATATCTCTCATCACGATAAGATAGGAGATTTACTAACGGGTGCCAGGGCAACATGTCACTTTCAGTCCAAGTAAATTTTGAAAGGCTTTTAGTACATCTTCCATCGAATTCCAACGTACTGCAACATTTCTATTTTAAAAAAGTAATGACCAAGAGTGACGGCCCATGATTCCCTGAAGAAATTTAGGAATGATGCCATCTCCCCACAGTTCCTGATCATTGTCAAATAGAAATCACTACTAATTCTAGAGATTAGTACTTCATCAATTGATATCAAAACATTTCTGATAACCATTTATAGATGAATCTTTCATTAATCACACCGGCGATGTGGGAGACCAAGTGATTAACAAACTTTCATCATTAAAGTATCAGAACTTTATTTTCCATTTACTTTACTTAGTGCATACTAAAATTTCCACTAAGCCAAACTGGAGATATAATTTTGTCATGGATAAGAGACAAAATGTACTCGCAGAACAAACCATAATGATCTTGGTTGACTTAAACTCTTTCCATCCATCGAAAAGAAATACATTCCAGTACCTTATCGTCTTCAAAGATGTAACCGCTTTCACCAATCCAATGGAATCTTAGATGAAGACACAATCATCTTTTGACGGTGCGCAACAAATTTGGAATTGCTGTATCTTTCGCATCTTGACCCAAATGGAGACTTTTTTTTTTTTAAATGGGTAATCAAGACAAAATCCTGATTTACAACTTTTATTTTTTACTACAAAATCAAAAAAAAGCAACAATAAAAACATATTGGAAAATCATTCTGGGCTAAAATTGATCTCCTGCTCTTCAAAAATTTTGCAGACACAAAATTCAACTTTCTGAAAATTCAGCGACGGAACCAGGAATTTATGTTTGGGTGGGCTAATTTTTTTTTCTTAAACTCACAACTTAATTTATCTCAACTGCAAGAATGACAACTGCGGTAATATACTTAAAGCTGAGTATGAGTATGCCACACGATCTCTTTTCCTTGGAGCATAAAGCTTTGAATAAATTTTTTTCACCTTAGAACTAATATTAGGGAGGAATAATTTGCGTATTGAAAATAATAATCCTTCCCAATTTTTTTCTAGTTTTAAAGGTTATTATAGGGATGCAAAAATATTTAGAGTTTGTACATATACGCATAATAAGTCATGACATATTGTATTTTTGTCTCATTAATACACTCGCATTTTTAGATTATACATAGATATACATAAAATTGTAGTCACTTCATAGAAGAAAAAATGAATTTTTGGACAAACACTTGCGTTTTTTTTTTTTTTTTTTGAAGGTGGACAAACGCTGCTTGTTAAGGACAAGACATCCCCATTTTACACACAATTTTATCTTATCAAACCGACAGGCAATGTGTGATCCCATTCAACTTGATTTTAAGAAACATCATGAATACTTGTTTTTCCCTATAGCCTTTGAACGGTTGAGAGGTTATTCAAAAATTAATTCATGCGGGACCGGGTTTCAAAATCTTCTGATTTCTTCCACGCAGAATCATATCTTAACAATTAACGGGCTAATTAAAATTTATACCTGGGCTAAATTTTACAAACGTTAAAAATTACACTAACAAAATATCTTTTTAGAAATTTTGGGGTGGGCTTCAGCCTGGGTAAGCCACCCCCTAATACCAGAAAATTTCAAAAATGCTTACTTAACGGGCAAAAGAATGTATCCAAATTCCTCTCCAGCTAGGGAGATACACCCAAATCTCACAACGTTGCCAAAAATGAACCTTCACATTTGTTAGATGGAAAACGCCAACTAGAGAGAATCGGGTTTCAACCGAGTATCATGTTTACCAACGAACATGGGATCATATTTGAATTTCAAAATTTAATTCTTCCGATTGTTGATCTTCCTTGCCACTTTTCCACTTTGCACTGCATCGTTAGTCTTCCGATATGTAAAGACACATCTCTCGGAATTTCGTGCAAATGGTTGACATTGACAGTCCGCCCCTTCAAGAATTGCGACTGTTCACAGTCTTGATTCCCTAATCCTTTATAGGTGCTCACAGTCGGATACTCCATTTATGTCGTGAAACCAACCAAAATAACAGTTCATGCAACAAAACCTTAATTATCTATTGATATTCAAAATAGATCATGACTTTCCGTATTTCATGATTGAAATTATGTACACATAACCCACATATGGGTTAGTTCACCAAAAATCAGTGAGATACACTTTATTCCATGATCTTTCAAATTGGTCCGATTGGGAATAACAATTAAAGAGTGAATGGAGAAAACGAGAAAAAGATTTGGACATTAGACCAAAATTCATACATCGATACATATGAAATGTTCATGGAACTCAAGAATGTTAAGATGTCTCTCATTGTCGTTCTCTAATAACTTAGTCGAGAATGGCCGTTATTTTAGAGCATGTGCATTGCACGCCAAACTCTACGACAGTTCCTTGCTTTGGGAAAGCACTAAAATCAAATAATCTAAAAATACAACATCAAAATGTCTTAAGATTGTTGGATATATATCTTCGTTACGATTCTCCAATAATACAACTCGTGTATTATCCACCGATTCGTTACAACTTTTTGTAACACGGTTTTCACTTATGTATTACATCTCGTAATACCAACAACAAAACAAGAAAAGAATGATAGAAAAGAGATGATCAATCACAAAACTTAAACAGACTTACTTGGGTGTATTGAGGCGAGTAATCTCTTTGCTTAAGACATTTGATGCCCTGTATATAATGTCTTTACAGATTTAGCGGCATATGTCTCCAACATTCAACAATACCTCGATGTTTTTAAGCACTTGATAACACCGAACATCGAACGCGAATGGATATAGCACAAACTCTTCTTAACTCTTGAAGACACATGCAAACTCTTAAATTTCTAGTAGTAGTTTTATGATTCTAAAAACATGCCTTGCAATGGAGAATGAGTGGGGTTTATATAGGCTAGAGGTGACTCTTGGATAAGTCCTTTCATGAAGAGTCACAACCCTTAATGGAAAGTCACATCCTTTGGGATAAGACACTAATGTTGAAAAGACTCGAGTGAGTTGACACACCTATTCATATTTCTATTCAAAAATTCCAACAAATATTAATGCATTTGTTTTGAAATTTACGATCGATTTGTGTAAAGGCATCTTCTAGTGGAAGGTTCCCTTATGGAACCGTCACCATTCTTTTAATGGTGTATTGATCAAAAGAAGGGTGGTTCAAGTGATGTCATTACCACTTCTGTGTAAAAACGGTCTGTTTACCACAAATGAAAACAGAGGATGCCTCTGTAGCCGAGAGAAGCAGAATCTCTAACAGGATTGAAGACCATCACAGTTGCATGTGGGGTTCGCACACTGCTGCTGTGGTGGATATAATTGTGGGAAAATCTGGGACTTGGTCATGAAATGTGGGGGAAAAGAAATGAGATTTCTCCTGCATCAGTATTTGACTTGTCGCTCCGACATTAGACTCCTTGGACTCAGATTACTGTTTAAGTGTAGAACAGGATGCAAAAGGACGCCATTAACCTGTTTGGTTGAAAAGTTAAGAACTAAAAATAAAAATAAAAATGAGGAAAAAAACTTCACTGAGAAGTTTCGAGCCTCTTTTCTTTCAAGTTTTGATGGCTGGACCTGGGTGTATGACAAGGAGATAGACCCTCTCAGGCATGCATGCGAAGTTGGCAGCATAGCCGAATTTTCAAATAATTCCTTGTCTAAAGTCTAAACTTTTCAAAGTTAAGTTTGACTTTGTGGGTGTCGGCAGTAAGTTGAATGACTCTGTACATGCATGTGGAGGACATAGACTTGCATGGCTTTGTCTCCTATTATAACTACCCCATTTCCCAAATTTAGACATGATATACTTGGCTAAATTATCAGATTTTCTAAGAGAAATATTAGGAAATATTTGACTTACCTTATATCACTACTGTCGATCGTTCTCCATACTGTCATCTTCTTCTTTACAACCCACTAATTAGTTCTTTTTCGTTTTTTGAGTTGTGTTTCGTTTTTGTTCATGGAGCATCCGCAGTTGATAAAACATGCACATCGGAGAGAAACTAGATTGGGTGTGAAGAATAATCTTCAAGTATATTCCTCAATGGGCAATCGCCTCATATATACAAGTGTACATCTGAGATAAGGAAAGGAAAAGATATACAATATATGATCTTATACGATCTTACAACACATGGAAACAACATATACACAACATAACCGCCAAGATATCATAATATCCCGACAATCTTAACACCCCCTCGGACTCAAGGTGGTGTGGCACTCATCTTGAGTCCGGATATCGTAAATCGTAATCGATTAGCCGGATGAGTCTTTGTAAAGAGATCTGCAAGTTGTAGTTCAGACTTGACATGAGAAAGATCTATTGTACCTTGCTTGTAATGGTGTCTCGTGAAATGGCAGTCGATTTCTATATGTTTTGTTCTTTCATGGAAAACATCATTATGAGTGATCTGTATAGCCGCTTTATTGTCACAAAATAGAGGTGTAGGATGATGAATGTTAACACACATGTCACCAAGAAGCCAACGTAACCATATGATCTCAGATGTAGTGTGAGCTAGAGCTCGATATTCAGCTTCTGCACTTGAGCGAGAAACAACTGTCTGTTTCTTACTTCTCCAAGATATAAGAGAGTCTCCCAAAAATACACAATACCCTGTGATGGATCTTCTATCAGTGACATATCCTTGATCGGAATCCGAATAAGCTCGAAGGACTAGATCGAGACTTAGTAAACCGCAAACCTTGATGCGGACTTCCTTTCGGATAGCGTAAGATTCTAAAAAGCTATGACAAAGTGTGTAGACCGAGGAGCAGACATGAACTGACTCACAATGTGAACTGCATGACTTATATCAGGTCGAGTAATAGTTAAATAGTTTAGACTGCCTACCAGTTGCCTGTACAGAGTTGCGTTGGACAAGATGGTCCCATCTGTTGGACTATGTTTCACATTCACTTCAAGAGGAGTGTCTACGATCTTAGCATCTGTGATTCCAGCACGTTGAATGATTTCTGAAGCATACTTTACTTGAGATATAAAGTATCCATTGTCAGACTTACCCACCCCAATCCCAAGAAAATAACTCAAAAACCCAAGGTCTTTCATCTGAAAGCATGTACTTAGATAGATTTTGAGGTCACTGATTCCATCTATATCACTGCCAGTAATGACCATGTCGTCCACATATAAGAGAAGAATCACAACACCTTTGTCTGATTTCCTAGTAAACATTGCTGAGTCATAGTAGCTTTGCGCAAAACCATATTTGAGAATTGCAGTGCTGAACTTCTCAAACCAGGCCCGAGGGGCTTGTTTGAGGCCATAAAGAGCTTTACGAAGTTTGCATACTTGATTTGGAGCATGAGGCAATCCAGGAGGAGGTTTCATATACACTTCTTCTTGTAATTCACCATGAAGAAAGGCGTTTTCACATCCATTTGATGAAGATCCCATTGACGAGCAATGAAGAACAAGCAATAAGAGTACGTCTTGTTACCATTGAACTCACAGGCAAATGTTTCCTCATAATCAATGCCATATTCTTGCGTATACCCTTGAGCAACTACACGGGACTTGCATCGTTCTTTGTTACCGTCCGACTTGGTTTTAACTTTGTAGACCCATTTGCTTCCTACAACTGATTTCCCTGGTGGGAGATCTACCATATCCCATGTACCAGCCTCTCTGTGAGCTGTCAATTCATCTTTCATCGAATCTTGCCATTCTGGTATCACTGTTGCTTCTCTGTAAGTCTTTGGCTCATATAAAGACATAATGGATGATAAAGAGCAATGATAATCTGCAAACTTAGCCGGTGGCCTTCGGTTACGAGGTGGTAAAACATCATTGTTAGGTTCAGGATCTCTTACCAGTTCTGTATTGTCGGGTGGCATAGAGTGGTCAGACTCAGTAGATATTTGAGCTTCAATAATCGAGGAAGATGGATTCTCAGGAGTAGGCACTGATGTACCACTAGATTCACTAGGAAAGGGATCAACATAGGTGAAAGACTCAAAACATGATGACTTGGAACTGGGAAGGGACCAAAATGGGATTTTCTCCCAGAATGTGACATGACGAGAGATGCGAAGTTTTCTATTGATAGGATCATAACAACGGTATCCTTTTGTTCAATACCATATCCAAGAAAGACACACAACACATTCTTTTGACCAAGTTTGTGTCGTTCACGTTCGGAAGAAGCACAAAGCATGTAGAACCAAAAACTTTAAGCTCGAGAATAGTTTGGTTTCTTACCATATAAGCACTCATATGGTGACATCCCTCCTATGATAGTTGTTGAACACGATTTATGGTGTAAGCTCTTTTGTAAGGACGGATTCTCCCAGAAATTTGACGGGACTGTACCAGAAATCAGTTGGGTTCTAGCTGTCTCTATGATATGTCGATGCTTTCGTTCAGCAACTCCATTTTGCTCTGGAGTTTCAGTACATGATAATTGGAGAATGGTTCCCTGAGCTTTGAGAAATTCTCTAAAAGGATTGGAGAAGTATTCTCCACCTTGATCAGCACGAAAAACTTTGATCACTTTGCTAAACTGGGTTTTTATCATGGTTGAGAAATCAACATATAATTTAAGAAAATCTGCTCTAGAACTGAATAGATAAACCCATGTATAACGACAATAGTCATCAATAAATCTAACATAATATAATGCTCCTCCTTTTGACACAACTGGAGATTTACCCCAGACGTCAGAATGAATAAGGGCAAAGGGTTCAGTGGATATAGAAGTGCTAGAACTGAAAGAAAGTGCTGGTTGTTTTGCCAGTTTACAAGAGATGCATTTGGGATCTTTCTCTAACTGAGTATCTCCTAACAAGCCTTTATTGATCATATACGAAAGACGGGGAAAGGAAACATGACCTAATCTAGAATGCCAAGACATAAATGGAGAAGTGGAGCAAGATGAAGTAGTTGTAGCAGCAATAACATGATTTCTGGGCTTTGGTGGAATGACTAGAGTTTGAAGGAGATATAGTCGACCAACTCTACGGCCTATCCCAACTAGCTTCCTTGTTTTGAGATCTTGTATAACACAACCATTAGAGTAGAAGAATGTGTAAAAACCTTGATCACATAGCTGACCAATAGAAATAAGATTCATTGTAATCTTAGGTACAAGTAACACATCTGGAACACATATATCACTTGAATCCTTCACCAAACCAATATGACTAGCAGTGACAGTTGACCCATCAGCAGTGTGTATTTTAGGAGTTATAACTGGATAAAGACTATCGAAAGCTTTTGAGTTATATGTCATATGGTTTGATGCTCCAGAATCTAGGTACCAACCAGTAGAGAAAATACCTGATGGAGCGAGAAAATGCAAAGTACGCTGCATTATTGTTACCCAATGCAAGTGCTTGTTTGATCATCTCTTGTATCTCAACAAGGTTTGGCACGGATGGTGTTGAATCATAGCTACTATCTGGAGTAGCTGGTACTATTTGTCTTTGATGGAGAGGGAGCCGACCCAATATATGGTGCGAATGCCGACAAATCTGGTTGGACCACTTTGAATCTATTGGAATTCATCCTTCTCATGTTTCTGGATGATGGGAAGTGCAGTTTCTTGTAGAGTGTCCAAGTTCTTTGCAGTAATTGCATTGTGTTGAGGGTGTATCTGGTGGTGAAATCGACAGTGGAACTGTGCAACTCCTTGCTAGGTGGCCAAGCTTCTTACAATTGTGACATTGAACCTGAGACAAGTCACGTTGTGTTGATGGCGTGGCCGTAGGCAAACTGTTTCTCTGATTGTTGAAGTTTGGTCGATTGGATGGCATTGCAAATACTCCTGAGATCTCCGGCTTGATACGTTTGCGCGTTTCTTCAGCAATAAGTTCATACAAGGCAGCTTCAACAGTTGGTAAGGGTGAACGATGAAGAATAGCACCTCTCACAGCTTCAAACTCTTCTCTTAATGCCATCAATAGTTGGACTAGCCACTACGGGAAAAATCATCATTTACAACACTGTATTAGGGTTGTAGTACCCCTACTACAACGCTTTTTGTGTATTGTCTAGGTGGGGTATTGTAGAAAGTCCAAGCTGTTCTACAATACTTGACTAAGTGTTGTTAAGGGTGATGTGATTCATGGATCGACAATATTTTGCCAAAGTTGTGATTCTCTTTCGATTTTTTTTGAAAGCCTAACACAACCCTTGCTTGTTGTTGTAGGAGTATCTTGGACAACACAAGTAGTGTATCGTAAAAATATGTAACACAACACTTGTATAAGTTGAAGGTCTATCTTAGACGACCTAGGATGTGTATCGTAGAAATATGTAACACAACACTTGTATAAGTTGAAGTACTATCTTAGACAACCTAGGATGTGTATCGTAGAAATATGTAACACAACACTTGTATAAGTTGAAGGACTATCTTAGACAACCTAGGATGTATATTGTAAAAATATGTAACAACTCTTATTACTATTATGAATAAGATTTGCACGACACTTGTTAGAGTTGTAGAACTATGTTGGACAGCACCTAGTTATGTCGTAAAGACATTCTTTCGCAACCTTTATTTGTGTAGTTGAAATATGGAACACAACTCTTATTATAAGTTGTGTGCATATAACTATTTTGAAAAAAAAATTATAGATGAAACCGAATTACCGAAAGTATTTCACATTAACCTGCCAATGTAACACATTTACATTCATTCAAATTATCCTGCCACTCAAATTACATTACTTATCTAACTTCGATGAAAGTGTGCGGCCGCGCAACGAAAGAAAAGAAACTGATAGACTCTTTGAACATGACTAAAAATATCATATTAATCGTAAAACGCAGATATTGGCCTCCCTATAAGTGTGGCAGTAGCATACACGTTCCAAAGATGTAACATAACGCTTTATTCACAGGTTTAGAGGTGAAGTGTCATAGTTCTCAATGAACTTCACATTAGTTGGCATAGCTTTAGCACTGTGAAATGCTGGTACTCTTCAAGTACAGTGAGGCAAACACCACCTCGTATTTTCCTCAAAAAGCCAATACCACAACTTGTCTTATGCTTTTGTTCATGCAAAGGAAAACAAGAGCCCACAACGGTTGCTTGTGCAATCTTCCCATTGATGGCTTCAACTTGGCTTTCAAACTTCAACCAAAGCATTGACAACCCCTTGTTGGGATGAACTTCAACATCTGCATAAAACAAGAAACAAAGTTGTTGTTTTTCAGTAACTAACTCGATCCACATTAAGCAAAGTTTTCTTGGAATATGAAATGTAAAATGACCTATTATGCTACCAATAGGATGCATCTCACAAATACTTAAACACAAGAAAACAAAATATTGAACTAGGTTCTTACTTTGAATTCCTCCTAATTTATAAACCGCTGCAACAACTGGCCTTGGAGTTTGGATGCCATCCATGGAACCTTAGGTTTGTCCTTCGTTTATACCATCCATATAGCTTTCATCTTCCTCCTCCACTTTTTGAATCTCTCAGTAACTTGACTTTCTAAGAGTTCCTTCATCTTCCCAACATAATCTAAAATAACCAAAGGATAAAAATACAAAATAGAGAGAAACATTGAATCATGTCATCTACAAGAAATGTGGTTATCCTTTTTAATACCCAAACTCTAATTGTTTTTAAGTTGTAACAAGAGGGTGTCATTAATTCTTCAAAGACAACTGAGGTAAACATCTAATTTCCAAGAATTAAGTGAATGCATCATAAGAATCAAATATTCAATACATAGGAAAACCAAAAACGAGACATAACAATTACCTTATTTTCCCATTCGAACTCGGCCCACATAGTTCTAATGCAACATCAAGACATGTAGCAGGAGAGATGTAATCCATAATGTCGATGTGTGTGTCATTAAGAACTACGACTGTTCGCTCCATCACATTTGAAGTCTCATACACAATGTTCCCGTGTATAACCCCGGTTTCGATTGAAGAGACCTTAATGTTGGCTCTGTCGATTGCTAGACTCTAGAGCTAGTGTATAGTTTTGGGGGCGCTCAACAAGTTTCAAGTCACCCATGGTAGCCAACTCCGGCCACAAATTCGGAGGGTCACCTTGTACGATTAATCACCGTGACATCAAGTACAATGTCGTAATGATGAATCAGTAACATATGCTTCAAAGATGAACAGTCACTTTGAAGATTGTTGGCGCCATCTCCATCTTTGGTGAATTCTCCAGTAGCACGTTTAAGATCATCTTGGACCTCATCTTCCAACTCAAGCTGGCTCATACCCTGAAAATTGTCCAGGAGTCATGAAAAGAATACTTTGATGAAACTAAGAAGGCATACGTGAACTATATGAAAAGTGCAGATGCAAAATAATATGTCGGAAGCATAATAAATTATTTTTCATCCTTGCAGCTTTGATAGCAAGGGTGCTTTGGAACAACAAGTTACAAAACCCACATTCACAGTTAAACAAGATCAGCTTCTATGGTGTAAGCGAACAACAGGAAGGTAACAGATCGATATATGTGCATCCCAACCATACACATAAGCATACCATCCAAAAATCTATTCTAGTACATCAGTGTGTCTAACACATCATAAGGCAATGATTCTAAATATGTGAACATGTTAACACATGTGTCTACAGCAGCAGCATTGGAATTGCTAATTTTGAGAGCATGTTATCATATCTTATCTTATACTTAAATAACGATATCAATAGCCACATAATCATGCAGTAACCTACATATATGCTTCCAGAATAAAGGTTCACTTTCATATATAAGAGAATCAAAACTGCGTTGGCTTACCTTCCTACTCCTCAAACGGTAGATGTCAATAAGATCATCTGGTTGTGCATGAGAAATCCGAGCCTTAGCTTTAATTTCTTCTGTTTCATGGGCATCTTGACGAAACTATCACAACATGACTGTATCTCACCAAAATCCAAAGTCAAACAAAGGGACAAAATCGAAAAACCCTTAACTCCCATTCTATCAAACAACATCAGACTTTATGAAACAAAAATTGGAAAAGTACTCTGTACTAACACACTTTGTACCACTTTCCCTAAGCTGATTTCCATGAAAATTTAACAGAGTTGTCCTGACATGTCCAACCATAACATATCCAAAATTCACTTGATTCTAACGGTTCATTAAAAAGATATACACACTTCAACATGGCTGCTTTCAGCAAATAACACACAGAATTCAGTTACGATTATAACAAACTTTGGGGTACCTAAACTTATCATAACTTCATGAAATTTTTACAGTAAGTGTCTTACATATAGGTAAACAACATGTTAAATATTCAGCTTCATACGATATATGTATAATGAGATGCACCCATTGAAAATAGGCTGTTAGGGATATAAATTCTGCAGAATGTAATCATAGATTATGCAATCTTGGCAGTAGTAAAAAGTACCTGATCGTCATGAAACTTTTACTGTATCATTATGAATTAACGAAACACAACATACTAAAATTTCATCGTATTCCAACGGCTGAATTAAAGATATCATTAAAACTAAAAACAGAGATTCTAGGGTTCACAAAGTTAAATTCCCGCAATATTCATCTACTCGCAGTACCAAAACTCCACCAAGCATGACTCAAACTCAGATTCAAACCTCCATCTCACCAGCAATACCATTTCACAGCCAAACATCCATACAACAATAAAACATTCTCTATTGCTTGTTGATTTTTCTAACATCCCGCATGAATGAATTCAAATTACGATAAATTAGATTCTCTAATTTAAAATCAACTAAAAAGAAAGAAAAAGAAAAAAAAAATACTAAACACCTAAATTGATTGATGTTGTTAACCCCTGCACTGAGTTCCAATCTATATAAACGACCCCACCGTTGCTCTTGATTCATCACCGAAATCTCTCCTTGTAGTCTGCTTGCAATTGAGACTCAGTATACTATTGACCTAACCCCAATTCAGTTATGAGTCCAAAACTCACAGTAAGAACCAACCATCAAAATCACTCACACCCCATCTATGGATTTCATTCTTGAACCCAAATATCACTCGAATCCATGGCAGGAAACCTTTCCTCTTCACTTACTCAAACCATCAATAAATGTTTCTCTAAACATCAACGATTCAACCAATTTCATCTCGAGCAATTACCCTCTCCAGACTTCTGATTCAACTAGACCTAATTTCGATAAATGTTTCTCTAAACATCAACGATTCAACCAATTTCATCTCGAGCAATTACCCTCTCCAGACTTCCGATTCAACTAGACCTAATTTCGATTTACATAAAACCCCCAAATTCATTATTGTTGTTGTTTTAGAATTATCACCGAAATTCCCTTGAATCTCCATCTTGTTGGCAGCACGGCTTGAAGAAGAACTGAAGTTCAGATCCCCCATTCATTGATAAAAGCAGCACTTGTTGATGCTGTTGCAGTTAACGCCATCTTCTCCTTGCTCTTCTCGCTGATTCTTGGCGGAATCCAGTCCCTACACTTCAATAAATCGAAACCCCTAATTAAATCTCCGTTGATAGCTCCACCTGCTTGATTGAGAAGTGAAAACTTCTGTTTCAATATGAAATGAGATGTGGTGATAGATACCACAGACAAGATATGGTGGTGAAGATAACACGTCCTTAATCAGAGATAGAGAAGTCATGTCTGTTGATTGTTACTTGAGAAGAAATAATGGGTTTTGTGTAATTTGAATCGAGTGATGGGGTTGATTAGAGTTTGGTTCAGATCTCGGATTTGATGAGAGAAAAGGGGAGTTAAAAGAGAGATTGAGAGAATAGCAGCGGTGGTGATGGAGTGCCGACGGTGGAGAAGAAGAGAGGTGTTCTTCGGGGTGAGGGGAAGAGGAGAGGAAGAAAGAGAGAAAGAGATAGAGTTCGAATGGGTGAATGAAAATCTTTGGACGGACTAGATTCTGTTTGATCCACTCATACGGATTGAGAAAATAATTTAACGGTTGAGATTGTATTTTGGGATGCTCATACAGACATGAATCAAGTGTGTTTCTTTGTGCTAATACGAACTCATGTATTCGGTTTATTATCAACCTTCGACATGAAAAAAAAATCCAAAAAAATATTAATAAATTTAGGACATTGTTATCGACATTCGATATAAAAAAATCCAAAAATGTATAAGAATGAATCGGAAAATGAAAAATGAATTCGATAATTGGTGTGTTTCTTTGTGCTTCTCTTTGTGTTTTTGTGCTTTATCTTTGTGCTTCCGGTTTGGATTTCGACTAGCCGCATAGGTCATGAAGTAATTTTGAAAAATCATACTGAGATCATGAAGTAGCTTTAGTTCACACTTTGGTAAACTCAAAGTTAGCATGATACATCATCGAAATAGATAAATATGAAGCTTAATATCGATTCGAACTTCAAATGTAGTATAACGACATACAAACTATGAACCGAGAAGCTGCGGGAGGGTTCGACTTAAAACTTAACATGATACATCATAGAAATCGATAAAGATGAAGCTCAGCGTCGATTCGAACTTCAAACTTGGTATAATGGCATATAATCTATGGACCACGAAGCTCTGAGAGGGTTCTGACTTCAAACTTAGCATGATACATCATCGAAAATTGATGAATATGAAGCTTAATGTCGATTCGAACTTCAAATGTGGTATAACAACATACAAACTATGAACCAAGAAGCTCGAAGAGGGTTACGACTTCAAACATAGCATGATACATCATCAAAATCGATAAGTATGAAGCTCAATGTCGATTCGAACCTCAAACTTGGTATAATAGCATATAATCTATGAACCAAGAAGCTCGAGAGGGTTTTGACTTCAAACTTAGCATGATACATCATCGAAATTGACTACTCTCAGTCAGAAACTTGGCAAGAACGACGAATCCATCCATTTACAGGTAAGATTCCTTCGAAATATTCTACGAAACCTTAAACAAACCTTATTTTTGCATATTGTATGCAAATCGGGCTCATATATCGAAACCTGGCCGCGAGTTGACTACTATAAGTCAAAAACTTGGTAAGAACGAATAAACCATCCCTTTACAGGTAAGATTCCTTCAAAATATTCTACGAAACCTTAAAAAAACCATATTTCTGCATATTGTATGCATACCAGGCTCCGAGATAGAAACCTGGACGCGAGTTGACTACTATAAGTCAGAAACTTGGTAAGAACGACGAATTCATCCATTTACAGGTAAGATTCCTTCGAGATATTCTACGAAACCTTAAAAAAATATTATTTCTGCATATTGTATGCGTACAAGGCTCCGTGATCGAAACCCGCCGCGAGTTGACTACTCTAAGTCGAAACTTGGTAAGAACGAAGAAACCATCCATTTACGGGTAAGATTACTTCAAATATTCTACGAAACCTTAAACAAACCTTATTTCGCATATTGTATGCATACCAGGCTCGAGAGATCGAAACTTGACCGCGAGTTGACTACTCTAAGTCAGAAACTTGGTAACAACGACGAATCCATCCATTTACAGGTACGATTTCTTCGAGATATTCTACGAAACCTTAAAAAAAACCTATTTCTGCATATTGTATGCGTACCAGGATCCGAGATCGAAACCTGGCCGTGAGTTGACTACTCTAAGTTAGAAACTTGGTAAGAACGAAGAAACCATCCATTTACAAGTAAGATTCTTTCAAGATATTCTACGAAACCTTAAACAAACCCTATTTCTGCATATTATATGCATACCAGACTCTTAAATCGAAAACGGCCGCGAGTTGACTACTCTAAGTCAAAAACTTGGTAAAAACAAAGAATCCATCCATTTACAGGTAAGATTCCTTCGGTATATTCTACGAAACCTTAAACAAACCTTATTTATCCATATTATATGCATACCATGCTCCGAGATCGAAACCTTGCCGTGAGTTGACTACTCTAAGTCAGAAACTTGGTAAGAACGACGAATTCATCCATTTACAGGTAAGATTTCTTCGAGATATTCTACGAAACCTTAAACAAACCTTATTTCGCATATTGTATGCATACCACGCTCTTAAATCGAAACTTGGTGCGAGTTGACTACTATAAGTCGTAAACTTGGTAAGAACGAAGAAACCATCCATTTGGGTAAGATTCCTTCGAAATATTCTACGAAACCTTAAACAAACCTTATTTCGTATATTGTATGCATACCGAGCTCCAAGATCGAAACCCGGCCGCGAGTTGACTACTCTAAGTCAAAAACTTGGTAAAAATGACGAATCCATCCATTTACAAAGTAAGATTCCTTCGGTATATTCTACCAAACCTTAAACAAACCTTATTTCTTCATATTCTATGTATACAATGCTCCGAGATCGAAACTCGGCCGCGAGTTGACTACTCTAAGTCGTAAACTTGGTAAGAACGACGAATCCATCCATTTCTGTGTAAGATTCCTTCGAGATATTCTACGAAACCTTAAACAAACCCTATTTATGCATATTGTATGCATACCAGGCTCGAGATCGAAACCTGTCGTGGACCGGACTACTATAAGTTAGAAAGTTGGTAAGAACAATGAATCCATTAATTTACACGTAAGATTCCTTCGGAATATTCTACGTAACCTTAAACAAACCCTATTTCGCATATTGTATGCAAACCAGCTCCGAGATCGAAATCGGCCGCGAGTTGATCGCTTCTAAGTCGAAATTTGTAAGAACGACGAATCCATCTATTTACGGGTAAGATTCCTCCGGATTATTCTACGAAACCTCAAACAAACCCTATTTCTGCATATTGTACGCATACCAGGCTTCGAGATCGAATCCTGGTCGTGAGTGTAGTAGTCTAATTTAGAAACTTGGTAAGAACGACGAATCCATTCATTTACATGTAAGATTCCTTCATAATATTCTATTTAAACCTTAAACAGACCCTATTTCTGCATATTATATGCAAACTAGGCTCCGAGATCGAAACATGGCCGTGAGTGGACTAATCTAAGTCATAAAAATGGTAAGAACGACGAATCCATTCATTTACCGGTAAGATTCCTCCGGAATATTCTACGAAACCTCAAACAAACCCTATTTCTACATATTGTACGCATACCAGGCTCCGAGAACGAAACATGGCCGTGAGTGGACTACTATAAGTCATAAACTTGGTAAGAACGACGAATCCATCCATTTACAGGTAATATTCCTCCAAAATATTCTATTAAACCTTAAACAAACCCTATTTCTGCATATTGTACGCATACCAGGATCCGAGATCGAAACCTTGCCGCGAGTGGACTAGTCTAAGTTAGAAACTTGGTAAAAACGATGAATGCATCCATTTACAGGTAAGATTCCTTCTTCCTTAGGAATATTTTACGAAACCTTAAACAAACCTTATTTCTGCACATTGTACGCATACCACGCTCTGAGATCGTAACCTGGCCGTGAGTGGACTAGTCTAAGTCAGTATAGTGTATTATTTTACGATATTGAATTTTTACTGTCATTGTCACTCTTGTTTTATTTCCTTTACTAACACTAGTATTTTTCTTGTAAAATAGACAGTTAATGTACTCCATTTGGGTTCTACGGTGTTTTAGAAGAAATTCTATTGTTGGACTACAATCATATGTTTCAAATTCCAATATTCAAATATGATTGGGCTCACACCAGTTTTGGTGTGAAGGTAGAAGATGGCTTTACATTAGTCAATTTAAAACATCATAAGAACCAATACTGTAACGATCATTCATTTTAGCAAAACAAGCGCGACAAGTTTTCTATTCTCGAGAGTCAAATACATCTAACTGGTATGTGATGCATTATAGAGAAGCTTCGCGCTGTTTACGGCTCAGTCACTTGAGCATTACTTTTTGAGCAATATATTTTGTTTTACAACACTTATGAAGGGTTGTCATAAAGTTAGTGTATAGTTAGTGTATTAAAGAACCACAAACTTGACAGAACATGTGATAGTGTAGGATGGTTAGTGGTGTAGACTTCCACGCTTGAGGCTCAGGATCGAATCCCCCAACCTCATTTTTTTCAACATTATATATTTTTACTTCAACAACACTTATAAGTGTTGCTGTAGCTTTCTATTTAAAAAAAAAAGAAAAAAATCAAAACTTGTGAACTGAAAAGGTGGTTGATGAGTTAGACTTCCATGCATTAGGTTCATGTTCGAATCTCCCGTCTAACATATTTTTCATTGTCATATTTTAGTGTTCTTCAACAACACTTGTGAGAATTGTGATAGGCTAAGTCACTACATATATGGAACATTATATATTTTTACTTCAACAACACTTATAAGTGTTGTTGTAGGTTTCTATTTAAAAAAATCAAAAAAATCAAAACTTGTGAACTCGAAAGGGTGGTTGATGAGCTAGACTTCCATGTAGTAGGTTCATGTTCGAATCTCCCCTCTAACATATTTTTCATTATCATATTTTTGTGTTCTTCAACAACACTTTGTGAGTATTGTGATAGGTTAAGTCACTACATATATGGAAGAACGTTGTTATAGCTAAATGTCGTCACAACGTTTTGCTTAAGGAGTTGTCGTTTGTTTTTCTTAGCGCAACCCTTTGTTTCCTAAGGGTTGGCAAAGTGATGATATACGACAACTCTTCCTTTCAAAACCAGGTTTGTAAAACATAGGACTTTCTACAATACTTAGCGAAGCGTTGTAAATCTCCAGTTGTAGATGTATATTTTTCCTGTAGTGAGCCGTGTTTCTTCTCTATGTTTCTCCCATAACGCCAAATCAACAGTCCATTTTGGTTCCATAAGAGCCAGTTGGTTCCAAATCAAAGACATCTCAGAGTGGAAGTCAGAAATCGATTGATCATTTTGTTTCATATCACGAATATCTTGTTCAAGTTTATATCGTTGAGCAAAGTTGATTTGTGTATACCTTTTTCATAGAAATCCCATGCCTCCTTGGCGACTTTAAAGCCGGTGAGTTGCATACCGATCGAGGTGATCACCGTGTTACTAATCCATGTGAGGATCTTATGATTGTTAATTTCCCAAGTTTCTTTGGCATCAACTGAGGTATCTTCTTTGTCTTTATCTTTGACACCTTGAGGTGCTTGCTGTTGGAGCCTTTTCTGTTCCATCTACATATTTCCACATGCTTCTTCCCTTGAGAAAGCTCTTCATAAGAAAAGACCAGTGATTATAATTTGTTCCATCTAATCTGACAGTAATCGGCTGAAAATCTTCTCTAGACATGTTCACAGACTTTTGGATAACAGATAACTAGTTTTCTGGATTTAGGGTTTCAAACTTTGGAAGGAGAAAACAGACTAAGAGACACAAGACAATGGTTTACTGGAAGATGTTTGTTTCAAAGGTTTATGCAGCAGAAGAGTGGATTCTCAGATCTTACCTAGCTCTGATGCCATGATAAAACATGCACATCAGAGAGAAACTAGATTGGTTGTGAAGAATAATCTTTCTCAGTATATTCCTCAATGGGCAATCGCCTCATATATACAAGTTGTACATCTACATATAAGGAAAGGAAAAGATATACAATATATGATCTTATACGATCTTACAACACATGGAAACAAGATATACACAACATAACTGCCAAGATATCATAATATCCTGACAATCTTAACACAGGTAACATTTCTTTTCTACAATTTTAGTTTCGTAACATTTTACATATTGTTCTGTTTCTGTAGAACAAATTGATAGAGACTTTTGTTAAACTATGTAAAATAGGAAATCTATGAATTGCCTTACTAAAATATTTTGATCCTGAAAGAATCGCTGCAGTTTATGTGCAAAAGTTTCAGGGAAGATATTGTCTACTGCGTCCTTGCATTCACATAATCTTTAGAAAGTTCTCCGATGGGAAAATGTAACTGGTCTTGAAATGTTCGTAGGCACTGTTGGGGTAAAATAAGTTTGATTAAGTACTTTGCTGCTTTGTCAGTGGTAACCAGTTTAGAAAAACTTTACATAACAGTTGATAAGCAGACTATCAATGACCAGTTCATGTTCGAAATCCATATAAGTATTTACTGCTAGCATAAAATGACCTGCAAAAGTGCACAGTAATGAGACAAACTTTAATTTTAGGTAATCACACTTAAGACTAGGGAAACCGTGTAACATCCAAAGTAATTTAAAATCTAATTATCCTTAAAAATCTTACAGATCCTTGTCATGGATGTTAAAAATTCAATTGATTTTCCAAACGAGGTTCTAGGATAAATTAATAGGGAGTACTTGCACGTTATCGCAGCAGAAGCAAATACAGTTAAGTTGGAAATGTACTTCATTGTCATGATCATGATTTATCAACTGTCTAGACTAGTGGGGAAAATATCTTAATTGGTTGCATTTCCAAATGTCAGAAAAAGAACTGCTACGGGGATCATTATTAGGATCTCTTTGGTGTTGAACTGTGGATAAGCAATGCTCGCAGGCACTGTTGAATTCTTGCCGTCTTAAGCTCTACAAAAATTTGGATTACGAACTGGACTGGGACTGGGGAGTATAAGTTGCAAGATATGGAAGTTAGGAGTATTCTATGGACAGAGGAGAGATAAGGTACACCAAATATTTCCTAATTTTTCTCTTAGAAAATCCGTTAATTTAGTCAAGTATATCACGTCTATTTTTGTGAAATGTGGTAGTTTTTGATAGGTGTAGAATACACCTAATTTACTATCTAGTAGTTTATGCTTTCTTTGCTATTTTTCTTGTAAATTATGTATTTTACGCTTGTTTTGAGTTTTATAGCTACTATGGAGTCACACGGAGGAAAAGAAGAAGAAATCACCCAATTTGAGCCAAAAGGGCAAAAAGGTCATTTTACAGGCGATTGATATATGGAGCCCAGTTGAGGTTAAGGGGCATCTCTATTTCGGAGGATTATTAAAGACAGACTAGCTGTGGTTAAGGGGCTACCAACTGGCTAGCCCTTATCAAAAGTAACATCCTGTTAAGGGCACCATCTGGAGTGGTTCTTATTTGGGGTGCAAACAAAGCCATCTCAATTTAAAGCCCTAGCTAATTTCGAGAAATCGGTTCCTCCCCAATCATTCTACATCTGAAAGTAAGAAACAAAGCAGACCATGATCGCCGCGTTCATTGAGAGTCGTTAGTGATGAGACTGCAGTTGAATCGAAGATGGTGGAATTGATGGTAATAGGGTTTGGTGCGAAACAACTCAAATGGAGGAGAAATCGGCAAGACCTGATGCTGTTAGGGTTTGCCGAAACCAAGTGAAGATGTTGTTCTTGAGATAAAACGGAGAAATTAAATCGTAGAGGATGAAGAGCAGTGAGACGAGAAAGGGGTCTCTCGGTTCAAGAGTTTGTTTACTGATTCTATTGAGATTGGGTTTGCGTTAATTTGAAGAATGGTGGTGGTCCGAGGTTTGATGAATTCGAGCATATCCCGTTGATGGTTGCTTTGTTGTGAGATGAATGAAAGAAGATCGAATCGGAGATGGGGTCGTAGCTCGGATGAATTGAAAAATGGGTTTTACAGGCGGAAGCGGGAGAATCGTGAAAGGTGAAGCCGAGTGTAATTGGGGTTTCTTGTGTTAAAGCCAAGATGGAGAAGAAAATGTGTTGGTGGTGGTTTGTTAGGTGATATGAGTGGCAGTGAAGAAATGGAACTGACAAATTGCAGAGTGGGTTAAGCTGCTAGTTAACTGTGTTGGTGGTATATGGTTTGCTTGTATTGGTGAAGGTATTGGCACTGATGATTGCAGAGTTGGTGGAGTTTGGCAGGAGGTGACTGAAATGGAAAGAGGGAGGTGGTCGTGGCTGCCTGTTAAACTGTGGTGCTTGAGATGAGGGCTCAAATGCAGATGGAAAAGATTGTTGGTGGCATAATCTGGGGAAGAATTGAGTCGTGTCATGACTAGTGGCTTGAAGTAGAGTCGAAACTAGAGGAATTGGAGCAGATAAGGGGTGTTGCTCATTACAGACAGAGCTGAATGGAATAGTTGGTTTTTAGCTGACTTGATATGCAAAGATAGTGATCTCGGAGCCGAGATGCGGGGCATAGTGCAAAGCGAGGTGGGTATGAGCTGCAATGTTGGTGCTAGAGTGGGATGAATGCGGGGGCAATGGTTACCGTGTCAATGCGGTGAAGGTTGCTTACAAAGGGCTTGTGATGTTGAGTTGCGGTGGAGTCTGTGCCGAAATCTTATCAAGGTTCTGAAAGTGAAGTGATGGCCGGTGTGCTTTCATAGGTGGCTAAGCGGGGCATTGCGGAGAGAAGAGAAGAAATGGGTAGTTGTAGCGGTTGCCATCGTGATGGAGAAGATGGAATGAGCTAAGCTTGAGGCGGTGGAGTCTTTGTGACGGTGTACGGTTGCAGATATGGAAGTGAAAGAGGCATTGGAATAGCCATCATGGTCAGTGCGATCATGGCTCGATGGTTATGGCTCGTGCAATGGCCTAGCTGGAATTCGGCTCCGCGAATCAACTCGAAATCGGCGATTCAACCCGATCCGGCTCGGTGGACTCACTGATTAAGACCACTGCCTGGATCGACTCATAGCTGACTCCCTCATCTGACTTGACCCGCTGACTAACAGTTGACTGACGGTTGACCCATTTGACCGTTAGTCCTAACGGAGGACTGACGGAATATTCCGTCGAATATTCTCCCGACGGACAGAAATTTTCAGGTGGCCGGCGACGACAATTCCGGTCGGATTCCGGCCATAATCCCAGTTTTCCGGCGAGCCAAAAATTCCAGAATTTTCTATGGATTTCTCTCATGAGTGTGAAGACTTGGACTAGGAATTGGATGGATAATTGGACTCAAATTTGGAAAGAGAAGATGAAGAGTTGAGAAAGACTTGAATTTGGAAATTGAATTGCAAAAGAAAAAGGATTCTATTCCTTAGAAGATTTGGAGAATATTGAAGCCTATAAATAGAGAAGTTTTCTACAACTTCTACACATCTTTCTCTACATCTTTTTACACACACATCTCTACACACACAATTCTTTTCTTTTCTTATTCTTTGTGTGAACTCTTTAACATGAGTAGTTAATTTTATTGATTGAGGATGAATTCCTAGTTCTTCATATGATTTGAGTTTTTGTTTTTAATTCTATCTTGAAGTTTTTCACATGATTATCGTTTGTTTTTACTAATAGGAATGATCTTAAAGACATTCATGATTGATTGATAGATTGTTTAGAATGCATGCTAAATTGATTTGTTAGTTTAATCTAATGCTAGTGAAAGTTAGGAGATAAGTAATCGTTTCTTGACTCTTTACATAAGTAGCAAACACGAGACCTTGCGGAGGGATTCCGTGGAGCAATTGTGTGTAGAAACAACGCTAGAAAGTGGACCAAGCGAACCGAGTTTAACTACTAGTACTAAACCTAAATTCATAAATCTTAATGCATTTCGGGAATTACATCTTGTAAGCGGACCTCAAGGTGGTTCTTTTGAATAGAATCGATAACTAAGCGGACTGTTACTCAACTGAAATTAGGGATTTTGGGGCTAGCTAAGCGTACCGCTATCCTACGGTTGGTGATAATTTGTGACTAATAACAAGTAGAAAAGAACATAACTTTAATCATTGTTTCGTAACGAAGAAGGATTCCTTGATCTTCTCTCTCTTATTGCTTTCAACTTTATCTTTTAATTGTTTTGTTTATTTTCTTTTGCTTTTTTACATTCCCCCTTTTTGTGACAATTTTACAACTAGAATCTCGTGCTCCTCGTGGGATCGACCTTGACTGCCCTATATTACTTGTTACTTAGGTAGTAAAGTATTAATTAATTTGTTGTGGTTATGACACGCATCAAATTTTGGCGCCGTGCTGGGGAGCAACGGATGATTTTAGTTGTTTTTATTTTTCTTTTGCTTTAATCTTGTTTTGTTGGATTCTATTCCGTATCTAACTTGGTTTTTGAATCTTATTTCGGTGCGGTTTTCCATGTACGGTGGACAAGAGCAAGCATATTACAACAATCAATACGGTTTTCAACCTCAACATTATGGCAACTTCCAACCATCCTTAGGATACAATCAAAACCAATATTTTGGCTATGATAAATTTCCTCGTAACCTTATGGATATTCTCATACATATCAACAACCTTATGACGGGTATGTAAGTGGACAATCACATGGATGGAAGGATAGTTATGCATCTAACAATTTGTTTTCTAGTAATGTGCAGACAGAGAATTTGGAATATACTCCTCTTCATCGTGTTTTTCCTTCACTTTTTCCAAAAGAGGAGATGCCGTCTAGAAACTCTATCAACGGTGGTAAGCGTGTAAACGTCAGGAAACTTGCACAGAAATTATACAAATTGGAAGATGATGGAGACTCGGAAGAGCTTGTCGCAGAAATTAGTAGGACTATTCATATGGAACTTAAACGACGTCGGGATAAAGGTTATGAAACCGATGAAGATTCTTTTTATGGTGAGTCCGAAAATGAAGATGATTGTGTTGAAAAGGACCAACCTTTGGAGACTTTTGAAGACGCTAGTGTAGCTTACTCGAGCCTTGATCTTAATGATGATCAAGCACCTATTCAAAAGGTAGAGCTTGAAGATGATGCATTTAGTGCTTGGAAAAAATTCCTTAGGGAAAGATGGGAGTCCGCGGAAGTGTATGAATGTTCCGACAATGAGGAAGTTATTCCAACTCCGGATCATAATAACGATCCTTCACCTATTCAAAAGGAGGAGTTTGGATATCACTTGCCTATTGTTGTAAACAAAGTAACACCCTCACAAGAAGATCTTACAATTTATACCGAGGAAGATTATATGAGGGAAGAATGGCCCGATTCCGATGATGAAAATGTTGAAGAGATGATGCTAGAGGATGAAACCACATTCATTGATTTTGTGGAAGACCCAATTGAACTTGTGAATGATTTTAATGATCTTGAGACTTTGGTTAAGGTAGAAAACGACGAAGAATGGTTGCAAGGTTTAATAGAGGACCACGATATACAAGAGGTAAGTGATTCACTTGAATTTTTTAAGGATGAAAAGGATTCTATAATACAAGAGATTGTGCAAGGTTTGTCTAACCCTTTGCATATTGATTCTTCTCCTTTACCTCTTATTGGTTTGAATGTATGTGCTTGAAAGTATTTTGGATGATTTTGTTTCTAGATATCCACCATTGGAAACACTTGATGCTAACACTATGCAGGTTTGCCAAGAGGAATACATGGAAGTTCCCAAATTCTATGTTCTTTATACACTTCCGAGTGTGGACGAGAATAAGTGTGGGGGAAATTTCTATCGAGCGATAATTTCACTATTATTTTCTTATGCTAATATTTGTATGGAGTTATTGTTTGCAAAACAGGTATTATGGGTGGATCGTCAAATTTTCCGATTGTTAGTATATGGGGAATGAATCTTGCAAGAGCCAAGTCGGGTAACGTCGACTTTAAAACAAGCGCTTAATGGGAGGCAACCCATAGGTTTTGTATTTCTTATTCTTTTTGCTTTTTGTTATTTCTTTTTCTTGTTTCTTATCATGTTAAAATTTCCCACCTTGACTTTACTAGGAGGATTCAATTACATTGAGGACAATGTAAGGTTTAAGTGTGGGGGAGTGGTTAAGCATGTTTTTAAAACAAAAATTACAAAAAAATTGAAAAAAAAAAAAAAAAAAAAAAAAAAAGGTTTTACATAAAAATTCCAACTTTTAAAGATTTTAGAGTCACTAGCATACTTCTAGGTATGTTTACATAGAGATTTTGACCGACATAATTGAACTTGGAAATGTTAGAGAACTACATTCGGATTTCTTGTTTGTTTGAGTGTTAAATAATGGATTTAATCATGCCGGTGATGCGAATTTGGTGCAGAGGGAGAAATGCGTTATTAGAGTTCTTTGATCAATCATTAGTGGAGACTACCCGTATTCATATCATGAGAGGCACTGACCAGAAATCTTCCATCTACTAAAGAGCTTCTTTTGAGTGTGTGTCACCGTCACGTTAATTCGGGTAGAATGGTGAGCTACCCAACCTCCCACCAATAGAAGCACTACTCTTTGATCTCTTGAGTGCTAATTTTGTCAATCATGAGGGTGACGTCCATGGATGAAAGCTTCCTTCTTGTAGTTCGATTTGCAGTTAGCACCATTCTCTCTCTCGACAACAACGGATCCATAGAAACACTCTCATCATCAACAAGGAGCGACATCAAAATCTACAAGGAAAGTTGGAAAAGTTTAAGGTTTATAAGCAACGGAACGAGAAAAAAGAGAAAATTTCAAATACAAGTAAAAGCAACATACAAAGAGCGGATTTCACATATATGTTGAGGACTTACAATACAATGAGGTAATTTTATATTCAAGTATGAAGACTTATTCATGAAAGCGAAGAAAATTAAAAGGTGAGAATTTTTGAAGTTTATGATTTCAAAACAATACAAGTGTGAAGAATCAAGCGGTAAAATACTTCTTCCACGGCTATGGTTTATTTTGTATTTAATTTCTCTTGCGTAAAAAAAAAAAAAAAAAAAAAAACAAGAGAAATATTTGTTTTGTTAATAAGCCGTGGGGAAGGAAAATATATAAGGAAGTTTCAAGCGACAAGGATTTTAAGGTAAAAAGAGTTACAAATTGTTAAGGATGTATGAAATTCAAGGGTTTATCATCAATAGTTGAAACCGAAGACGAAGACCAAGAAGATAAAGACGAGAAGCGAAGACGTTTCTATTGGATGCCGTGAGAGTGGTGTTATCATAATTGGCGATCGGATGTGAAGGTAAGTAAGTAATCTCATCCTCGATAATAATGGTTGATTTCCTTTCTTAGAGATCGTCAGAAAAATGGTTTTTCAAAATATTAAAAGATGTGGGTTTTTAAAAAAATATTTGGAAGTTGTCCTTCCCACCATTCAACGTGATCGCGATTTCTATCTTCATTCCTACCTGCACACATGTGAGAACCATAAAAAAAGTCTGTCTTTTTGAGTGCAATTATCATAAAATCCTATTTGGTGAGGCGAAGTCGAGGCGAAATGCTTATTGATCGTTCTCAAACATGCATTCTCTCATTATGGTGTGGTTATTTCTCACTCAACATTTAAGAATGAGAATATGTTCTTTAGTATTTCTAACTTCTTATTACTAGAATGCGAAACTCTATGTCCTCATAGCTCTTTGGATGCTTGGGATGCTTGAACGTTTTGAAGTTGTGAGTTTTTAGTTTGATTTGCTCGAGGACTAGCAAAGTCTAAGTGTGGGGGAATTTGATAGGTGTAGAATACACCTAATTTACTATCTAGTAGTTTATGCTTTCTTTGCTATTTTTCTTGTAAATTATGTATTTTACGCTTGTTTATGAGTTTTATAGCTACTATGGAGTCACACGGAGGAAAAGAAGAAGAAATCACCCAATTTGAGCCAAAAGGGCAAAAGGTCATTTACGGGCGATTGATATATGGAGCCAGATTGAGGTTAAGGGGCATCTCTATTTCGGAGGATTATTAAAGACGAGACTATTTGTGGTTAAGGGGCTACCTGTTGGCTAGCCCTTATCAAAAGTAACATCTGTTAAGGGCACCATCCTGAGTGGTTCTTATTTGGGGTGCAAACAGCCATCTCAATTTAAAGCCCTAGCTAATTTCGAGAAATCGGTTCCTCCCCAATCATTCTACATCCGAAAGTAAGAAACAAAGCGACCATAGGCTGTCACTTGGATTCATTGAGAGTCATTAGTGATGAGACTGATTGAATCGAAGATGGTGGAATTGATGGTAATAGGGTTTGGTGCGAAACAACTCAAATGGAGGAGAAATCGGCAAGACCCGATCTTTGTTAGGGTTTGTCAGAAACCAAGTGAAGATGTTGTTCTTGAGATAAAACGGAGAAATTAAATCAGAGAGGATGAAGAGCAGACGAGAAAGGGGTCTCGGGTTCAAGAGTTTGTTGCTACCGATTCTATTGAGATTGGGTTTGCGTTAATTTGAAGAATGGTGGTGGTCCGAGGTTTGATGAATTCGAGCATATCTGTTGATGGTTCTTTGTTGTGAGATGAATGAAAGAAGATCGAATCGGAGATGGGGTCGTAGCTCGGATGAATTGAAAAATGGGTTTTACACAGAGAGTGGAGAATGTTTGTGAAAGGTGAAGTCGAGTGTAATTGGGGTTTCTTGTGTTAAAGCCAAGATGGAGAAGAAAATGTGTTGGTGGTGGTTTGTTAGGTGATATGAGTGGCGGTGAAGAAATGGGCCCGACAAATTGCGAGAGTGGGTTAAGTTTTGCTAGTTAAATGTGTTGGTGGTATATGGTTTGCTTGTATTGGTGAAGGTATTGGCACTGATGATTGCAGAGTTGGTGGAGTTTGGCAGGAGGTAAGCGAAATGGAAAAGAGGGAGGTGGTCGTGGGCTGCTGTTAAACGTGGTGCTTGAGATGAGGGCTCAAGTGCGGATGGAAAAGATTGTTGGTGGCATAATGCGGGAAGAATTGAGTCGTGTCATGACTAGTGGCTTGAAGTAGAGTCGAAACTAGAGGAATTGGAGCGAGATAAGGGGTGTTGCTCATTACAGATGAGCTGAATGGAATAGTTGGTTTTGCGGCGGCTTGATATGCAAAGATAGTGAAGTGAGATGCGGGGCATAGTGCAGCAGTGGGTATGAGCTGCAATGTTGGTGCTAGAGTGGGATGAATGCGGGGGCAATGGTTCTTGTGTCAATGCGGTGAAGGTTGCTTACAAAGGGCTTGTGATGTTGAGTTGCGGTGGTTTGTCCGATCTTTGTCAAGGTTAGAAAGTGGTTTCTGGTGTGCTTTCATAGGTGGCTAGCGGGGCATTGCGGAGAGAGAGAAGAAATGGGTAGTTGTAGCTGTTGCCATCGTGATGGAGAAGATGGAATGAGCTAAGCTTGAGGCGGTGGAGTCTTTGTGACGGTTAAGGTTACGGGATATGGAAGTGAAAGAGGCATTGGAATAGCCATCATGGCTGGTGCGGTCATGGCACGATGGTTATGGCACATTGCAATGGCCACAGTCGGAATTCGGTTACGGCGAATCAACTCGAAATCCGGCGATTCAACCCGATCCGGCTCGGTGACTCGGTGATTAAGACCACTCAGTGATCGACTCATAGCCGACTCCCTCATCGACTTGACCCGCCGACTAACAATTGACCCGACGGTTGACCCATTTGACCGTTAGTCCTAACGGAGGACCGACGGAATATTCCGTCGAATATTCTCCCGACGGACAGAAATTTTCAGTGGCCGTGGCGACTATTCCGGCGGATTCCGCCATAATCCCGATTTTCCGTGAGCCAAAAATTCCAGAATTTTCTATGGATTTCTCTCATGGGTGTGAAGACTTGGGCTAGGAATTGGATGGAGAATTGGACTCAAATTTGGAAAGAGAAGGTGGAAGAGTTGAGAAAGACTTGAATTTGGAAATTGAATTGCAAAAGAAAAAGGATTCTATTCCTTAGAAGATTTGGAGAATATTGAAGCCTATAAATAGAGAAGTTTTCTACAACTTCTACACATCTTTTCTACACACACATCTTTTCTACACACACATCTTTTACACACACATCTCTACACACACAATTCTTTTCTTTTCTTATTCTTTGTGTGAACTCTTTAACATGAGTAGTTAATTTTATTGATTGAGGATGAATTCCTAGTTCTTAATATGATTTGAGTTTTTGTTTTTAATTCTATCTTGAAGTTTTCACATGATTATCGTTTGTTTTTACTAATAGGAATGATCTTAAAGACATTCATGATTGATTGATAGATTGTTTAGAATGCATGCTAAATTGATTTGTTAATTTAATCTAAAGCTAGTGAAAGTTAGGAGATAAGTAATCGTTTCTTGACTCTTTACATAAGTAGCAAACACGAGACCTTGCGGAGGGATTCCGATGGAGCAATTGTGTGTAGAAACAACGCTAGAAAGTGGACCAAGCGAACTAAGAGTTTAACTACTAGTACTAAACCTAAATTCATAAATCTTAATGCATTCGGGAATTACATCTTGTAAGCGGACCTCAAGGTGGTTCTTTTGAATAGAATCGATAACTAAGCGGACACATTACTCGGTGAAATTAGGGATTTTGGGGCTAGCTAAGCGTACACCTTTATCCTACGGTTGGTGATAATCTGTGACTAATAACAAGTAGAAAAGAACATAACTTTAATCATTGTTTTGTAACGAAGAAGGATTCCTTGATCTTGTCTCTCTTATTGCTTTCAACTTTATCTTTTAATTGTTTTGTTTATTTTCTTTTGCTTTTTTACACCCCCCTTTTGTGACAATTTTTACAACTAGAATCTCTTGCTCCTCGTGGGATCGACCTTGACTACCCTATATTACTTGTTAATTAGGTAGTAAAGTATTAATTAATTTGTTGTGGTTACGACACGCATCAAATTTTGGCGCCGCACGGGGAGCAACGGATGATTTTAGTTGTTTTTATTTTTCTTTTTGCTTTAATCTTGTTTTGTTGGATTCTATTCCGTATCTAACTTGGTTTTTGAATCTTATTTCAAAGCCGGTTTTCCATGTACGGTGGACAAGAGCAAGCATATTACAACAATCAATACGGTTTTCAACCTCAACATTATGACAACTTCCAACCATCCTTAGGATACAATCAAAACCAATATTTTGGCTATGATAAATTTTCTACGTAACCTTATGGATATTCTCATACATATCATGTAAGTGGACAATCACATGGATGGAAGGATAGTTATGCATCTAACAATTTGTTTTCTAGTAATGTGCAGACGAGAGAATTTGGAATATACTCCTCTTCATCGTGTTTTTCCTTCACTTTTTCCAAAAGAGGAGATACGTCTAAAAACTCTATAAACGGTGGTAAGCGTGTGAACGTCAGAAACTTGCACGAAATTATACAAATTGGAAGATGATGGAGACTCGGAAGAGCTTGTCGAGAAATTAGTAGGATTATTCATATGGAACTTAAACGACGTCGGGATAAAGGTTATGAAACCGATGAAGATTCTTTTTATGGTGAGTCCGAAAATGAAGATGATTGTGTTGAAAAGGACCAACCTTTGGAGACTTTTGAAGACGCTAGTGTAGATTACTCGAGCCTTGATCTTAATGATGATCAATCACCTATTCAAAAGGAAGAGCTTGAAGATGATGCATTTAGTGCTTGGCAAAAATTTCTTAAGGAAAGATGGGAGTCCGCGGAAGTGTATGAGTGTTCCGATAATGAGGAAGATATTCCAACTCCGGATCATAATAACGATCCTTCACCTATTCAAAAGGAGGAGTTTGGATATCACTTGCCTATTGTTGTAAAAAGTAACACCCTCACAAGAAGATCTTACAATTTATCACCGAGGAAGATTATATGAGGGAAGAATGGCCCGATTCCGATGATGAAAATGTTGAAGAGATGATGCTAGAGGATGAAACCACATTCATTGATTTTGTGGAAGACCCAATTGAACTTGTGAATGATTTTAATGATGCCGAGACTTTGGTTAAGGTAGAAAACGACGAAGAATGGTTGCAAGGTTTAATAGAGGACCACGATATACAAGAGGTAAGTGATTCACTTGAATTTTTTAAGGATGAAAAGGATTCTATAATACAAGAGATTGTGCAAGGTTTGTCTAACCCTTTGCATATTGATTCTTCTCCTTTACCTCTTATTGGTTTGAATGTATGTGCTTCGAAAGTATTTTTGGATGATTTTGTTTCTAGATATCCACCATTGGAAACACTTGATGCTAACACTATGCAGGTTTGCCAAGAGGAATACATGGAAGTTCCCAAATTCTATGTTCTTTATACACTTCCGAGTGTGGACGAGAATAAGTGTGGGGGAAATTTCTATCGAGCGATAATTTCACTATTATTTTCTTATGCTAATATTTGTATGGAGTTATTGTTTGCAAAACAGGTATTATGGGTGGATCCTCAAATTTTCCGATTGTTAGTATATGGGGAATGAATCTTACAAGAGCCAAGTCGGGCCGTCGACTTTAAAACAAGCGCTTAATGGGAGGCAACCCATAGGTTTTGTATTTCTTATCCTTTTTGCTTTTGTTATTTCTTTTTCTTGTTTCTTATCATGTTAAAATTTCCCACCTTGACTTTACTAGGAGGATTCAATTACATTGAGGACAATGTAAGGTTTAAGTGTGGGGGAGTGGTTAAGCATGTTTTTAAAACAAAAATTACAAAAAAATTAAAAAAAAAAAAAAAAAAAGAGTTTTACATAAAAATTCCAACTTTTAAAGATTTTAGAGTCACTAGCATATTTCTAGGTATGTTTACATAGAGATTTTGACCGACATAATTGAACTTGGAAATGTTAGAGAACTACATTCGGATTTCTTGTTTGTTTGAGTGTTAAATAATGGATTTAATCATGCCGGTGATGCGAATTTGGTGCGTGGAGAAATGCGTTATTAGAGTTCTTTGATCAATCATTAGTGGAGACTACCCGTATTCATATCATGAGAGGCACCGACCAGAAATTTTCCATCTACTAAAGAGCTTCTTTTGAGTGTGTGTCACCGTAAGTTAATTCGGGTAGAATGGTGAGCTACCCAACCTCCCACCAATAAAAGCACTACTCTTTGATCTCTTGAGTGCTAATTTTGTCAATCATGAGGGTGACGTCCATGGATGAAAGCTTCCTTCTTGTAGTTCGATTTGCGGCTAGCACCATTCTCTCTCTCGACAACAACGGATCCATAGAAACACATCTCATCATCAACAAGGAGCGACATCAAAATCTACAAGGAAAGTTGGAAAAGTTCAAGGTTTATAAGCAACGGAACGAGAAAAAAGAGCAAATTTCAAATACAAGTAAAAGCAACATACAAAGAGCGGATTTTTACATATATGTTGAAGACTTACAATATAATGAGGTAATTTTATATTCAAGTATGAAGACTTATTCATGAAAGCGAAGAAAATTAAAAGGTGAAAATTTTTGAAGTTTATGATTTTAAAACAATACAAGTGTGAAGAATCAAGCGGTAAAATACTTCTTACACGGCCATGGTTTATTTTGTATTTAATTTCTCTTGTGAAAAAAAAAAAAAAAAAAAAAAAAAAAAAACAAGAGAAATATTTGTTTTGTTAATAAGTGGGGAAGGAAAATATATAAGGAAGTTTCAAGCGACAAGGATATTTAAGGTAAGAAGAGTTAAGAATTGTTAAGGATTTATGAAATTCAAGGGTTTATCATCAATAGTTGAAACCGAAGACGAAGACCAAGAAGATCAAGACGAGAAGCGGAAGACGTTTCTATTGGATGCCGTGAGAGTGGTGTTATCATAATTGGCGATCGGATGTGAAGGTAAGTAAGTAATCTCATCCTCGATAATAATGGTTGATTTCCTTTCGTAGAGATCGTCCGAAAAATGGTTTTTCAAAATATTAAAAGATGTGGGTTTTTAAAAAATATTTCGGAAGTTATCCTTCCCACCATTCAACGTGATGCGAGATTTCTATCTTCATTCCTACCCGCACACATGTGAGAACCATAAAAAGCCGTCTTTTTGAGTGCAATTATCATAAAATCCTTTTTGGTGAGGGCGAAGTCGAGGGCGAAATGCTTATTGATCGTTTCTCAAACATGCATTCTCTCATTATGGTGTGGTTATTTCTCACTCAACATTTAAGAATGAGAATATGTTCTTTAGTATTTCTAACTTCTTATTACTAGAATGCGAAACTCTATGTCCTCATAGCTCTTTGGATGCTTGGGATGCTTGAACGTTTTGAAGTTGTGAGTTTTTAGTTTGATTTGCTCGAGGACTAGCAAAGTCTAAGTGTGGGGGAATTTGATAGGTGTAGAATACACCTAATTTACTATCTAGTAGTTTATGCTTTCTTTGCTATTTTTCTTGTAAATTATGTATTTTACGCTTGTTTTGAGTTTTATAGCTACTTTGGAGTCACACGGAGGAAAAGAAGAAGAAATCACCCAATTTGAGCCAAAAGGGCAAAAAGGTCATTTTACAGGCGATTGATATATGGAGCCCAGTTGAGGTTAAGGGGCATCTCTATTTTGGAGGATTATTAAAGACAGACTAGCTGTGGTTAAGGGGCTGCCAACTGGCTAGCCCTTATCAAAAGTAACATCTTGTTAAGGGCACCATTTGGGGTGGTTCTTATTTGGGGTGCAAACAGCCGTCTCAATTTAAAGCCCTAGCTAATTTCGAGAAATCAGTTTCTCCCCAATCATTCTACATCTGAAAGTAAGAAACAAAGCAGCCATGGGCGCTTCTTATTCATTGAGGCTGAGATTGAACGAGAATGAGGTCGAAATCGACGATGGGGTTTGGTGGAAGCTCGACAGAGGCGAGATGTTAGAGATGAAACGGGTTTTGATGTTGTATCTCAGGGGAATTGAGGGTTGGATTCGGTTTCGATTTGAAGAGGAAATCGAGAGAGGAAGAAATGGTGAGTATAAGAGAAATGGGTTTTGCTTCAAGAACTGAGTTCTCTGTGTTGCCATTGAAGATGCAGATCGAGAGTGGATGATGTGAATCAAAGAGCTAAAATTGATTTAAGGGTTTGAAGACCCTGATGCTATTGATTTGGAGATGAATAAGGAATCAGAGAACTGGTGGTAATGATTCAGGAGCCAGTGCAATGGTTGAACTTGAGAAGCGAGAGGGGCTAAGAACGAGAGATGAGATATTGATCTTTGTTGAGAAGGTCCAGATCGAGAATGAGTTGTTGCCGTTGAATCAGTGAAAAATGGGTTTGAGCTGTTATTTACACAGGGAGTGTTTGAAATGGCTTTAGATGAATGTGTTAGGAATGTCACGGGGATGAGCCCGAGATGCGGCAATGAATGGAAGAACTGGAGGAATAACGGAGATGGAGATGCGAGGCAATGGCATTGCAGGTAGTGCAGCCAGATTGCAGGCAAATTTGGAAATCTGGCGTGAACTAAATTGCAGTTTTGCAGAATGGTGGTATTAAGTTGGGATTGAAGCTACAGAGCAGGTTGTGAAAGAAGCTGAAGGCATTGATGAAGATGGACTGTTGAGTTGAAGGCAAGGATATAAAGTATTGCAGGTGGTTGTGCAATGGCAGGTTATGAGCTGAAATTATTATCTGATGGAAATGTCTGTGTCAGGTGGATTTGCAAGTAGCTGGAGTTCGAGTTAGAGCATGGAACTCGAGAGAAGACATGGATAATGTTGATGGCAGATTTGAAGCTGCAGGTGGTATTGAGAAGGAGCTGTTACTGGTGGATTTCAAGGAATTGAAGGTATTGATGATGTTTTTACGGTGAAAGGTATTACAGGTGGAGAGAGCCGACATTAGCGAGTAACTAGGTGAAGGTAGTATGAAGCTTAAAGTGATGTGTGTGGTGATTGTCATGGGCCGGATGGCGAGAGAATGCGTGAATGATTCGAATGGAGGAGGCCCAAATTACGGAGTTGTAGCTACGGTGGCGGTGCAATTATGCTATGCGAGAAAATGGCTGGCAAGCCATTGGGATATGGTGGATCGGTTTTGTATAGCCATCTTGGTGAGCATCAATTGATGAAGCACAATGATAGTGCAGTAGCTTAGGCCGAGTGCAAATGGCCTAGCCAAAGTGAATCGACTCTCCACTCACCCGATCGACTAGTCCTCGACTCGAGACACGACTCATCCGGCTCGGTCGATTTGACCCGAGTTGACTCGGTGAATCTCTTTTCCTTTGACCCCGTTGACTAACGCGATTGACCGATCAGTTGACTAGTTTGACCGTTAGTCCTAACGGAGGACTGACGAAATATTCCGTCGAATATTCCAACGACGGAGAAAATTTCAGGCGGCGACAATACCGTGGGATTAAAGCCACAATCCCGATTTTCGTGACCAAAATTCCAGGGTTTTCTATGGACTTCTCTCATGGGTGTGAAGACTTGGGCTAGGAATTGGATGGAGAATTGGACTCAAATTTGGAAAGAGAAGGTGGAAGAGTTGAGAAAAGCTTGGATTTGAAATTGAATTGCAAAAGAATAAGGATTCTATTCCTTGGAAGAATTGGAGAATATTGAAGCCTTATAAATGTAGAAGTTTTCACAACTTCTACATATCTTTACACACCTTTCTACACACACAATTCTTTTCTTTTCTTATTCTTTGTGTGAACTTTTTAACATGAGTAGTTAATTTTATTGATTGAGGATGAATTCCTAGTTCTTAATATGATTTGAGTTTTTGTTTTTAATTCTATCTTGAAGTTTTCACATGATTATCGTTTGTTTTTACTAATAGGAATGATCTCAAAGACATTCATGATTGATTGATAGATTGTTTAGAATGCATGCTAAATTGATTTGTTAATTTGATCTAAAGCTAGTGAAATTTAGGAGATAAGTAATCGTTTCTTGACTCTTTACATAAGTAGCAAACACGAGACCTTGAGGGATTAGTGGAGCAATTGTGTGTAGAAACAACGCTAGAAAGTGAACCAAGCGAACCGAGTTTAACTACTAGTACTAAACCTAAATTCATAAATCTTAATGCATTTCGGGAATTACATCTTGTAAGCGGACCTCAAGGTGGTTCTTTTGAATAGAATCGATAACTAAGCGGACCTCGTTACTCGGTGAAATTAGGGATTTTGGGGCTAGCTAGCGTAGACCTTTATCCTACGGTTGGTGATAACTGTGACTAATAACAAGTAGAAGAGAACATAACCTTAATCATTGTTTCGTAACGAAGAAGGATTCCTTGATCTTGTCTCTCTTATTGCTTTCAACTTTATCTTTTAATTGTTTTGTTTATTTTCTTTTGCTTTTTACACCCCCCTTTCGTGACAATTTTTACAACTAGAATCTCTTGCTCCTCGTGGGATCGACCTTGACTACCCTATATTACTTGTTAATTAGGTAGTAAAGTATTAATTAATTTGTTGTGGTACGACACGCATCAGGTTCTCGAGAGAAGGTTCGCAAGAAGAGGAAGTGTGGCCAGTGTGGGAGACTTGCCTTCCACAACCGTCGTAGATGTCGCAGAGCTCCTTTGGCTCCTCGTGCACCAGTGTTTCGCAGGGAGTCTAATTCCAGGATGATCAACTTTTTGAGAAGAATGTTATTCTGAAGTTTTAGTGCATGATTTACTATTTCTCTGAACTTCCTTTTTACCCTTTTATGCTAGTTCTTGAATGATCAACATGGATGTTAGTTATTTTTATGCTTTCCCTATTTTTTCTTGTTGGATTTTCGTGTTTTTAATGACATACATTTTGTTTTATTTGTTTATGAATGTTATTGTTGTCGGTTTATGTCACGGTGTTTCTTTTTTTTTTACAAGAATCGTATCAACATATCAATGTTGATGCCAATAGTGAGGCTTTGCCGAAAAAGAAAAAATTGCATGGTTACAAGTTAACTACTTTTAGTTTGTGTATACCGCAAGCTTTACTATCTAAACAGAGATCAACATGTTAATGTTGATCCATGTCATGGCATCAACTTCCAATGTTTGATTCCTCTTACCGCATCAACTTCCATTTGTTGATGCTTATCAAAAGAAAAAATTTGCATGGTTTTATTCGTATATATACAAGCCAACTCCATCGGTGTGCATAGTCAGCAATCTTTGCTACCAACATTCATCAATTTTTTTTTACCCGTTGATTTTTTGGGATTAACTCCATTGTTGATCCCGAAAAATGGATCAACTTCCATTGTTGATGCTCGGTAAAAAGAAAAATTTTGCATGGCTTTATCTCGTATGTACAAGTTAACTCCATTAGCTGAGCATACTTGCAATCTTTACTACCAACATCATTCACTTTCATAAGAAAACCATTTATTCACTTGATAATCACTTGATAACTGGTATTAATATTAATTCATAACAAATTAGTACTAAACACATTCTCCAAAATTTTTCACAACATAAAAAGGATTTTCGAGACATAAATTGATGGTGTCTAAATTAGCAGACCTACAGAGTAACTAAATTACTTACTAAAGATATGTTAAACTACACCTAAGTGTGTTTGCACTAATTTAATGGTTGTTGAGAATCTTGTATGTTGACTACCTCTTCTAATGAGTCTGTAAGTTCTTGTACTTGGTTACCTTCTAATGGTTCAACAGAATCTTGTATGTTGAATACCTCTTCGATCGAGTTTGTAAGTTCTTGTACTTCCTTACCTTCTTCCAAAGTTGGTTTTCATGCATCAATTCACCTAATATCCGAGCGGCAATCTTCGCTCTCTTCTGTTTTATGTTCTCATGGTATTGTATCTTCTTACCATCTAGATCCCAAACATTCTCCACGCTTCACCAAGCACTTCATGAACATGCGGATGTGCATTGCTTGCAGTCCAAACCCCGTTGTTGTGGTACCGTGTAATGGTCTAAAATTGTATATATTGGTCCACTGTCTCCAACATCTTTCAAACCCATTTGGTTCAGGACTGGAGTCAATGTTTGTACCATGACATTGTACTGCTTGTTGTATCCTTTGTAGTGATAAATGGTGTTGAATATCAACCATCTTCCATGTTGTTTATGGGTGAAAACTACTCCTGCAGAATTTGGTAATTTGGGGTGTGGATGAGGAATGAATTTAAACCTTTAAACAAATGCACTCGCGGTGAGTGCTTGTAGATTCGAGAGATCAATGCATGTGCAAGTCCGGCCTAAACCAAGAAATGGCCGTTTCCGGACTTGTTTCGGTCACAAAATGAAGGAGATGGGGTTGATCTTAGGGAGGAAGCGAAGAAGGTGTTGAGATTGTGAAGGTGTTAGCTTGCTTATGACTTGTATGAGAAAGATGAGCAAGCTTGCGGTTGATGCAAAGCGGTGCTCGGGGTGTTTGAATACGATTTGTATTAACACTTGGTTTTGTCTCGTACGAACTTGTGTTGTTGTTTGAAATAGGGCGGAGAACCTATTTATACAAGTCATTGAGCCTCATTCATGTCTCTCGTGGGAAGTGGAGGAAGTGGAGTGATGGAGTAGTGGAGTTGTGCGTCGACCGGTCTTGCCCACTTCTCTGTTCATCTCTAACCGTCCATGACTTCCTCACACGTTCTTGTGATGGCGCGTTGCCGCCGCACATGTAAACTTAACGAGACCAATACCCCGGTATGTATCCCCCAGTTTGTGACATGATTGATATACGGAATGTGTGGATCGTGGCTCCACTAAAGATAGCATGTAATGTTGAATTGAATAAGCGTGTTATTCGGGAAGTCGAATACTTGTGAAGTATCGTGTGTATTTTATCACGAGTCTTGCATTACGGTGTGGTAAAGTGATAGGTGATGACTCCTCACTAACCAAATAACTCTTGACCGAGGTTGTATAACCAAATTTGGTGAAGTTGGACGGATGAGATGATCTTTGAGACACTCATGCGGCCAGTTAATAATATTAGGGTTTTTTTGAAGAGGAGCGCAAGCATGACTCTTGACTTGGTGAAAACCAAGCATAAGAAGGATTTTGGAGATGACCAAATAGGACGTGTATGTAGATGGCATCTTTGGCGTACACGTCCATGTCTCACCGTCTCATGAAGGTGCGATCTAGGCCACTCAATTTGGCCTAAGAAAGAGGAGTGGTTGAGATCGGCCAGGAGAAATCCTTGCCGCAAAGGAGTTGGAAACCGCATGACATTCCCGGCACGCGTTTCGAGGACGACCAATCTTGGTCGGTCTTGGTCGATCACTCCAGCATGTAGGTGGTAGGCTGGTGTTCACGCCTATACCTGACTATCCCATGAAAACGTGATCTAAGCCACTCAATTCGTCCGGTGAAGTTGAGTGGTCGAGATCAGTTTGCAATTTGGGAAGTGTAACCACGCATGTTTGGGCGGGCGTTTTGGATTAACCGGGCATGATATGCCTTGGCCGATCACATGAGGAGGTAGATGGGCCCACGGCGGTCATCTTTGGTATGACCCGGACTGCTTAATCTAATTTTGGGACCCTCCATTCATGTAGGAGAAGATGGACGCGCGCGATGGCTTGAAACCCTAATTTTGGTTTTCAAAGTCGTGCGCCTCTTCTTGTTTGGGTGACGATTTTGTCACGGCCAAACATTGTTGGTCTTGGCTTAGATTGGTCAAGTGTGTAGCGAGCCCACGGTGATCGTGTTGACATGCTGGGCCCTTTGAGTCTATATCCACACCCTTAAATGCACCTACGAAGATGGATGGATGAATTGTTTTTGCGACACATGTAATATGCCGCAAACCCTAATTTAGGGTTTTTCCGTCATAATGCTTGGTATGAACGGTTTTCTTTTGGTAAGCTAAGGCGTGGGTATTCCATACCATGCTTGGGGTGATGGAATTGATGCGGGGTCATCCAATCATGCTTATGGAGTTGGATGACTGCGATCGAGATCATATCCGGACTGATCTGAGTCAAGTCAGGATGCTCAATCGAAGCTAATATAACACACCGAGAGGGGCTCAATCGGGCTAGTATAACACACCGAGAGGGCTCGGGCTAGTATAACACACCGAGAGTCAGCTGTACGGGTATTTCGTACATGGTTTCATTATAGTGCTTGGAGGTTCGTGTTACTCTATAAGAGTAACACTCGGTCATCATGCCACACCTGATAATGATTCATTATAATGCTTGGAGGTTCGTGTTACTCTATAAGAGTAACACTCGGTCGTCATGCCACACCGATAATGAGTACTTTGGAAATACAAGGCTGATATGAAATTCACGGGGAAGGGATTGTTGCTACATGCTCCAACCTGGAGGAATTTCATGTATTCTGAGAATGGGATTGTTGCCACATGCTCCATTCTTGGTGAATTAAGTGAGGGAATATCCAACACTTATAAATGGCTTTATCTTTTACAAGATGTCGTATGCATGATTTTTGGTTTTTTACAAATTTAACCTTAAACGAAAATCCACCATCAACATTAAGTCCCCGCCCAGCTTTAATGGTTACACTATTGTGTGGTAGGCATGAGATGGTGACATACATATGTGAGAAAGACGAGGATAAAGAGTTTGGGAAGAGTCTTTGGCCCATTGCTAGTTGTGTCACGCCGTCATGCTTGTATGGAATCCTTTGGTGGGGCGGTTTCTTTCTTTGGGTATTTGAATCAAAGAGAAACCAAATAAAAGAGGAATCCTTCTTCTATTGGGATTCTCCTAATTTTTGTCTATAAAGAGACCAAGACTCCTTTCTTCTCCTCACGAATTTTTTTTTTTTTTTTTTTGCTCTTGTCCGCAACCTTGCCGCCAAAATCGACCATTGTTTCCGCTTCATAGAATTGTTGCGGAACCCGCCGCCGGTTCATTAGGAGTTGCTCTCCGTCCAGTAGTCCAGGTAGGTTTCGCTCTTTTTTTTTTTTTTTTTTTTTCAACGGTCAAACCCTAGTTTGTTAGGTAAACACCTTTTGTAAGACATGTGCATGCTTAGCTTTTTCCACCATTTGGCTTGAATCCAGTGGACACGATTCCCATGAATAAAGAATATCGTGTTATGATGCATGCGGATGAATGAATGTGGGCCGCCAGTGTATGCTTAGGGCGTGGGTCTTATTCACATATGCTTGATTGAAATTTGTCTAGGACTTGAAACTTGTACCGGACTTGACATTTATCCCAGGACTTGAAAATTTGAGTTATACCGAAGCTTGATCAATACCGAGACTTGAATGATGTTTGGACCTACCATTGTATGCTCCGATCACGAGTTGTGTCTTTCTTGTGTGTGACTACATTTCTCATGCGCTTTCATACGAGTTCTAACTCCTGTGTTTTATTTCATTGCGGTAGAAAGAAAAGAACTCCTGTCGATATGTCTTGGAGATAATCTTTGGTGCCAAGTCAGGAAGTGTTGACAGCTTCAAAGATATGCCGAACATCGATGATGAGTTGTTCACCTCGCCTTTTCCTAACATTAGGAAACATCCTTCTCATAAGATAGTCTTGCTTTCCGATTCAGAAAATATGGATCTTGATCCATTCTCTTCTTGACACTTGTGATGAGATTTTGTCTCCAAAGAAACGAATATCCGCCTTCTCCTATTGATTTCAAGACTTGCCATACTCCACTTTGGGTTCTTATGAAGGATGGATGAGACGCATGTTGAGTAATAAGGGCATTAAGGACAATTTGACCAAAGCACAAATCCTCAATGCGGTCATGGCATCCGCTACCCTCGAAATTAGGAAAGATATTGCGGGTTTGATTACCTTCATTTCTCGGTGGCGCATTTCGCTCACAGCCGTATCTAGATGGGGAGAGATGACTATTACTTTGGAGAGTGTGGCTGCATTAATGAACCTGCCTTTGTTCTTTGGAAGTCTTTCTTACGAACTCTCCGATACGGAAAAGAGTAACTATCTTTGCTATACTTCATAAGGTTGCGGAATTCGACGATCACGGAGAAAGAGGAGAAAAAGATGCGAGATGCTTTTACACTGGTGGGTGTCGGAGTGGTCTCTGTAGACCCGAGCCGGGTCAAGAATTGGAAAATGAGCTCGGCTTGATCGCGTTCTGTCTTTATGGCTGTCCGAGAGATATATTTGATGATGGTTAGGAAAGAAGACCATTAGAAGTGACCTTGTCAAGATTGCTATAAGGCTGACGAAGGGTGAAGTTCTTCCTCTGGGCTCATTGTTCCTTGGATCATTGTATTCCCATCTGGACGCTTTAGCAATGGACATGCATGCTTCTAACGGGTATAAGAAGGTGGAGTCGCACATTCACTTCGCTTTTCTGCAGGCGTTCTTATGGGAACACTTCAAAAGTTACGCTCCTACTCCTGGAAATTCGCTCAATAACTTGTATGGTGGCTCGAGAATACTCCGTTGGAATAAAAGCGTCCCGAGAGGCGGTGCGAAGCTTGCGAACGTATTTGACAATGTGTGTCTTCGTGGATTTCCGTCCATGGGGGCCGGTCCACCATTCCATTGTCCGGCCAAAGACTTTTGCTATCACTTCTGACGGTCCCTGATGTTGTATTTGTGTACCGATGTCGAAACTATGAAATCACGGAGAACTTATTTACCTGCGCGCAGCGCATTCCGGGACACGTCCCGTCTCTATTTAACGGAGAATTTTCGTGACTCCGTACAATATTGGCAGTGGCGCTCGCCAAATGGGGTTTGATCGGGCGTCCCATTCATCCGTTCACCAAGGGTTAGAAAGAATCTCTTGAATATTCTTAATCTTTGGTATGTTTTTAGAACAGGGTGTGCCTTCCCTTGGCCTATTGGGAGAAACCCGGTGGTAACCGATAAGTATAAGGAATTTTGGAAGAGACAAGCTATTTGGTTTTCCAGAAATTTTCCGAGAGTGTTGTGACAAATTCCGTAGTGAGCCATCTTCGACGTCTTGGCGAAGTATTTCGGTTGAAGCCACTTCGGCCAAACGGACCCGAGGATGAGGATTGCGGTCCCCAAGTAGGAGAGAGATCTAAGAGGCAAGTGTGCGGTTCGGTGATCCTTAATTCTTCCAATATGCGGAGGTATTTAAATCTCTTTCGTTGATTTCTTCATTCCCAAAGGTAAATTCTTCTAAAAAGCGGTCTTTACTTGAAATCAGGGAATTCCGAAAGAGAATGTCTTCACAAGGTTGGCGCGTATTCAAAATGAGAAGGCTGGTAATGTTGGCCTTCGTGTGGCAGCGAGACCTTCATGTGAGAAGTACCGACCTTCATCTTTGAGAAGTCTCGCGGTACTGACCTTCATCTTTGCCGAGAAGTTGGAGAAATTTGGAGCTCCTTTTACGACCATGACAGAGAGATGATGCAAGCTCGGTTGAACAAGGCGCTTCCCTTAGTGATCTTGTTGACGGGGTCGTGATGGAAATCGGCACCCGAGGCGAAATAGATGCGGAAGGAATGTAAGAGAGACGATTACTGCTTTGTAGTTGAGACGGCTCCCATTGAAATCCATCCACGACCAAGGTTAGGACAACATGGCTATTGTGGTGACTCCCTGCGAAAGGTCTCCCGCAACCCGACAAGGCTCCTGCGGTTGGTGAATTACGGTGATGCATCATGGGGCTTTGTTCGATCCTCCTTTTACTACCCCTCACCCGGGTCATGTATTGGTTGGCGGATTGGCGTGCGGTTGATTCGAAAAATTGTACACGACAATGCTGGGAGCACGGCCATATTGCTACCACCACGAAGCTCAAAAGTCGCCTTGCATTGGTCAACCGCGTCCAAGAAGCTTTATCTACTATCCAAGGGATGAGCGTCACGGCCGTTCGAGCAGGTTACGAGGAGATGGTTGAAGACCGGAAGTGCCATCGAGGCGTGTTTGCGATACGGTTTTAATGCCCCTTGGTTCTTGAAGGGTTCTCAAGATTCGGGAGCTTGAAATTACGGGATGAAGTCCCTTACGCGATTTGTGTTGCTCGCCGGGAAGAAGAGGTCGAAAGGCATGTACGAGGAGTTGAAGGCCGAGGCGGCCGTGCTCCAAAGGATGAAAGTCGCTCTTGCCCGGAAGGACGAGTTGTTCTTTGAAGGACTTTCCTTGATTCGTGCCATATACTTGCCTCTTCTTTTAGATGTTTCTCTTTTTGAGTGATAGTGAGGATTTTCTTTCGTAATTTGACCACGGTTTTGAGTAGGTAATTAGCTTTGGTTTTATTTTGAGATAGTTTTGTGGATAACTTTTTCGAAATGGGTTATTTTAAATGGGATTTGCATCTTGGTCATGAATGATTGCACATATCGCATGAAATTGCAAATGTTATGTAAAAGAGAAGGCCTGAACGGGAAACAAACATGGCATTTGATCATTGAGCCTCTTTTTCCACGTGCGGGATGCTAAGTCCCCGGTGAATTCTAAACTATCTTTCTTGTAAAATTGTTGAGTAAAACTTACTTGTTTCTTGAAACCTCCCTTGTATCAAGCGGAGTAGCTTCTCCAAGAAAATCCTCGTCTTAATCTTCTCGAGAACTATCCCTCACGAACCAAGCTTCTCTGAACAATGCGCTTCAAGCGTTGCATTCAGTGGGGTGATGAAGAAACCGGTGGTAATGACGGTACCTCAGGTCCATTACTTCTTGATCGGTAGGTGGCGCCGTGCAGGGTAGCTCCACTTCTCACTTCGTGCCCACGTCTCCGGTAGCTCGAATTTTCTTCATTGGGAAGGGGAAATGTAAGTACCTTGTATCTAGATTTTCTGCGTTAGCGGCGTTGCGATGTCTCTCCGTGGCTTTGATGTGGAACAGGAGATGAAGTTGGAAGACTTGCGAGTGTCATCATATCTGCGGATCGCTTGCCTAGGTAGAGGATGTGGAAGGTGCCGTAATGTCCTTTTTTGAGTGACCAAATTGAATGCTCCCATTCTACGTATTCGAGACATCCTGGTTGATTTCTCCTTCCTCAAGCATTCCTTGATTGGTTGGAAGGCCGACTCAGATTAGACGGTCTTAGGGCTTCGACAAGAGTTTTGAGGTATAAATCCTCAAAGCAAGGCTCCATAGGCTGCGGAGTTCCCCTTCTTTATCGCGAGACATTGTAGTAGTCGGATAAGTCTCTTCTCTGTGGAGTTGCATCGGGTCTCCATTGTTGGCCAGGACCATGTTGTTCATCTTCCCAAGTCTTCCCTTGATTACGCGCTCTTTTTGCTTCTCCACCGGTAAAGGTGTGATTCAGTTAAAGTTTCAACATTTCTTGCGTTGCACGGAGTGGATGCATCCTTCTTGTAATTGTCTGCCATATCATTCAAAAGGCGAAATGTCTCGCTCCCGCTCTCGGGTGATCTGCGCTGATTTGCCAAGACATCCTCAACATTCTAGTTATACTCCCCATGATATCTCGAACCACTGCGGACTTGAGTGAAGGTACATCGTGGGATGAAAATTGAAAAAATTGAGAATTCAATTTTTTGCAAAGAAGATCAACCTCCTTTGTGGTCGCCAATTGTTTATGGGTGAAAACTACTCCTACGAAATTTGGTAATTTGGGGTGTGGATGAGGAATGAATTTAAACCTTTAAACAAATGCGGCTGCGGTGAGTGCTTGTAGATTCGAGAGATCAATGCATGCAAGTCAGGCCTAAACGATAAATGGCCAGATTTTCAGGACTTGTTTCGGTCACAAAAGTGAAGGAGATGGGGTTGATCTTAGGGAGGGAAGCGAAGAAGGTGTTGAGATTGTGAAGGTGTTGGCTTGCTTATGACATACTTGAAAGATGAGCAGGCTCACGGTTGATGCAAGCTGAGCTCACGGGGTGTTTGAATACGATTTTTGTATTAACACTTGGTTTTTGTCTCGTCTACGAACTTGTGTTGTTGTTTGAAATAGGGCGGAGAACCTATTTATACAAGTCATTGAGCCTCATTCACGTCTCTCGTGGGAAGTGGAGGAAGTGGAGTGATGGAGTAGTGGAGTTGTCGTCGACCGGTCTTGCCCACTTCTCCTGTTCATCTCTAGCCGGTCCATGACTTCCTCACACGTTCTTGTGATGGCGCGTTACCCTACCGCGCTGTAAACCGCCAGACCAATACCCGAGTATGTATCCCCGGTTGTGACATGATTGATGCGGAATGTGTGGATCGTGGCTCCACGAAAGATAGCATGTAATCTTGAATTGAATAAGCTGTGTTATTCGGAAGTCGATACTTGTGAAGTATCGTGTGTATTTTTATGCAGGTCTTGCATTACGGTGTGGTAAAGTGATAGGTGATGACTCTCACTAACCAAATAACTCTTGACATTTTTGTATAACCAAATTTGGTGAAGTTGGACGGATGAGATGATCTTTGAGACCTCATCTGCGACCCGTTAATGAATATTAGGGTTTTGAAGAGGAGCGCGAAGCATGACTCTTGACTTGGTGAAACCAAGCATAAGAAGGATTTTGGAGAGGACCCAACTAGGACGTGTATGTAGATGGCATCTTTGGCGTACACCGTCCATGTCTCAAATCTCATGAAGGTGCGATCTAGGCCACTCAATTTGGCCAAGCAAGAGGAGTGGTTGAGATCGGTTTGCAGTAGAAATCCTTGCCGCAAAGTAGTTGGAAAGCATGACATTCCTGAGCGTTTCAGAGCGACCAATCTTTGGTCTTGGTCGATCACTCAAGATGTAGGTGGTAGGCTGGTGTTCACGCCTATATGACTATCCCATGAAAACGTGATCTAAGCCACTCAAATCATCCGGTGAAGTTGAGCGGTCGGGATTAGTTGCAATTTGGGAAGTGTAACCCACGCATGTTTGGCGGGGCGTTTTGGATTAGCCAGGGCATGATATGCCTTGGCCGATCACATGAGGAGGTAGATGGGCCCACGGTGGTCATCTTTGGTATGATAGGACCTGTAATCTGTGCAGGACCCTCGATTTCATGTAGGAGGAGAAGATGGACGCGCGTGATGGCTTGAAACCCTAATTTTGGTTTTCAAAGCCGTGCGCCTCTTCTTGTTTGGGTGACGATTTTGTCACGGCCAAACATTGTTGGTCTTGACCGGTTGGTCAAGTGTGTAGGCGGGCCACGGTGATCGTGTTGACATGCTCTGGGCCCTTTGAGTCACATCTACACCCCTTCGTCTGCACTGCGAAGATGGATGGATGAGATGTTTTGCGACACATGTAATATGCCGCAAACCCTAATTTAGGTTTTTAGTCATAATGCTTGGTATGAACGGTTTCTTTTGGCAAGCTAAGGCTGTGGGTATTCCATACCATGCTTGGGGTGATGGAATTGATGCAGGGTCATCCAATCATGCTTATGGAGTTGGATGATTTGCGATCGAATCATATCCGGACCGATCTGATCAAGTCAGGATGCTCAATCGGGCTAATATAACACAGGAGAGGCTCAATCGGGCTAGTATAACACACCGAGAGGGCTCGGGCTAGTATAACACAGGAGTCGGCACATATTTATTTCGTACATGGTTTCATTATAGTGCTTGAGAGGTTCGTATTTACTCTATAAGAGTAACACTCGGTCATCATGCCACAACGATAATGATTCATTATAATGCTTGGAGGTTCGTGTTACTCTATAAGAGTAACACTCGATCGTCATGCCAATTTGATAATGAGTACTTTGGAAATACAAAGCTGATATGAAATTCACGGGGAAGGGATTGTTGCTACATGCTCCAACCTGGAGGAATTTCATGTATTCACGAGAATGGGATTGTTGCCACATGCTCCATTCTTGGTGAATTAAGTGAGAATATCAACACTTATAAATGGCTTTATCTTTTACAAGATGTCGCCATATGATTTTTTTACGGTTTTTACAAATTTAACCTTAAACGAAAATCCACCATCAACATGGGGCATAGAGATAGTGACATACATATGTAGAGAAAGACGGGATAAGAGGGAGTTTGGAGGAGAGTGCCTTGGCCAGATGCCCATAGTTGTCACGCACGTCATGCTTGTATGGAATCCTTTGGTGGGAGACCAGGTTTCTTTCTTTGGGTATTTGAATCAAAGAGGAAACCAAATAAAAGAAGAATCCTTCTTCTGTTGGGATTCTCCTCAGTTTGTCTGTAAAAGAGGCCAAAAGACTCCTTTCTTCTCCTCACGAATTTTTTTTTTTTTGTTTCTTGCTCTTGTCACTAGCCTTGCTTCCACAGTAGAACCATTGTTTCGCTGTTGAGTTGTTCTGGGAACCACGCGCATGCGTTCATTGCGGAGTTGCTCGGTCGAGCGTCCAAGGTAGAGTTTCGGCTCCCTTTTTTTTTTCAACGGTCAAACCCCTAGTTTGTTAGGTAAACACCTTTTTAGTAAGACATGTGCATGTAGCTTTTTCCACCATTTGGCTTGAATCCAGTGGACCACGATTCCCATGAATAAAAGAATATCGTGTCTATGATGCATGCGGATGAATGAATGTGGGCCCGTGTCGTCACGGAGCGTGGGTCTTATTCACATATGCTTGGTGAAATTTATCTGGGACATTGAAACTTGTGCCGGACTTGACATTTATCCCAGGACTTGAGAGATTTGAGTTATCTGAGAAGCAGTCAATACGAGACTTAGAATGATGTTTGGACCAGGCCATTGTATGCTCACGTCACGAGTTGTGTCTTTGCTTTGTGTGTGACTACATTTCTATGCGCTTTCATCCCAGTTCTAACTCCTGTGTTTTATTTCATTGCGGTAGAAAGAAAAGAACTCCGTCGATATGTCTTACGGAGATAATCTTGGTGCCAAGTCGGGAGTATTGGCGGCTTCAAAGATATACCGAAACATCGATGATGAGTTGTTCACCTCGCCTTTTCCTAACATTGAGGAAACATCCTTCTCATAAGATAGTCTTGCTTTAGATTCGGAAAATATGGATGCTTGATCCATTCTCTTCTTCGACACTTGTGATGAGATTTTGTCTCCGAAAAACGAATATCCAGCCTTCTCTGTTGATTTCAAGACTTGCCATACTCACTTTGGGTTCTTATGAAGGATGGATGAGACGCATGTTGAGTAATAAGGGCATTAAGGACAATTTGACCAAGCACAAATCCTCAATGCGGTCTTGGCACTCTGCTACCCTCGAGATGTAGGAAAGATATTGCGGGTTTGATTACCTTCATTTCTCGGTGGCGCATTTACTACTCACCTGATAGTATCTAGATGAGGAGAGATGACTATTACTTTGGAGAGTGTGGCTGCATTAATGAACCTGCCTGTTGCTTGGAAGTCTTTCTTACGAACTCTCGATGCAGGAAAAAGTAACTATGCTGCTATACTTCATAGGTTGCGGAATTCGACGATCTGGAGAAAGAGGGAGAAAAAGATGCGAGATGCTTTTACACACGGTGGGTGTCGGAGTGGTCTCCTGTAGACCCAGGCCGGAGTCAGAATTGGAAAATGAGCTCGGCTTGATCGCGTTCCTGTCTTTATAGGCTATCCGGAGATATATTTGATGTGCAGTTCAGGAAAGAAGACCATTAGAAGTGACCTTATCCAAGATTGCTATAAGAGCATGTGAGAAGGGTGAAGTTCTTCCTCACGGGCTCATTGTTCCTTGGATCATTGTATTCCCATACGGGCGCTTTAGCAATGGACATGCATGCTTCTATACGGGTATAAGAAGGTGGAGTC